>JARJHM010000401.1:0-294686 GCA_033356055.1 Carex pumila | reverse complement strand
TAGTGCTAATTGGCAATGTATATATATTGAACATATGTCACACCCCAAATTGGGTATAATAGCCTGTCACGTATATTTATTAAAACATATATATAAGGCAGTGGATCTTTTATATGCATTACTAATAAGACCATTACATATTAATCATATCCCAATATTTCTTACAGAATTTATTTGACAGAATACGGCAAACTATATTTTAGGAATATCTCCTGCATCTTGTTAGTTTCAACATCCAAAATCTCCAATTTCATGTGGTTATACTGTTAGATGCGATCCAAAACCGTCTCTCTGTATCTATATAATAAACCTGAAAATAACCCAAAGAGTGGGGGTGAGAAATAATAATAACATTATCTCCCAGTGCGAATTTGCCACAATCAGGCCACTAGACTTGCAATCAATCCATATTCAGAATTAAATTCTCGCAACTTGACATTAACAATTCAGTTTATGTATAAGTGAATGCATATGCTAAATCACAATATTCAATCGAATCCCAACTCATAGAATTTCAAATGAAGCTCAACAGAGATATATTTGGCTTAAACTCGGATTATTAGGTTTGGTAACACAAACAGATGAACCACCAACTTGTCACGCAAGTGGCCACGCTAAACCCACACCTACCGGTACTCAGTACCCTCCACTGATCCTCATTTGATGTGATTTGGCTTAAACAGTTAATTAAAGTCTGGTTCATAGTTAGATATAGGTAACACACTAGAACACTCTGCTTTTGCCACGCATGTAAAGAAAGAGAAAGAACTATATATAATTATAGAGATTGAAATTATAGAGAATGACATAAGGTCCCACTTAAAAGATCCATTCTTAATTTTTGCTAGTTAGTGTATAAAATATTGCAATTAAATTTTGTGCATCTCAATCTATTAAATTAGTTATTTTCAACCTTTCTAATTTATAAGTATTTCAAAATTTTCAGGTTAATATAAGATGTATTTTATTTTAGATAAATAGATTTTTAGATAATCTTATGAACCCAATTAACTATAAATTAAAATTAATTATCTTAATTATATGTTCAGAAAGTAATGTTTATTTTAAAATATTATGCATTTTTCTGAAATAAAAATTCATTTGATATTTCGTATATCAGACTTAGCTACCAATATTATGTTTGTATTTTGCAGAATGTAACAACATATCTATGACAGGCGATGGATATATATTGAACATATCTATATATGACGCTGATGTAACTGAAAAATGATATGAATTAAAAATTCATTAGATTTAAGAATCAATATTTCATTTAGTAACAAAGAATAACACTTTTTATATAGATGATTGTAAGATCAAAACTCAAATAGACTTCTTTGTGAATATTAAATAAAAGTTAGAAAACCTACATCTATCTATTAAAAAAAAAAGAGAAAGATAGAGAGACTTCATAACAATTGTGCTGTAACAGAAAAAAAAAACCAATTTTTTTATTTATATCCAAAAAATAAATGAAATTATAAAAAATAACCAATTCGGTGTTACATTTTCAAAACTACTCAAACCCGAAAAAAAAAAATTTCCGGATTCAACTTTTTTTTTTGAGGAAAAATAAGGATCTAGTCCTTATTTCTTTTATTAACCATAAAATGATTTCAACATGAAACCAATTACAAAAACTTAATGTTATTCAACTTAGTTGAATATGAAGAAAACAAAAAAGAAAAACAGAAAAACACAGCAGGGAAAGCAAAAAAGAAAACAGAAAAACACAAGGTTTAAAATGTAAAAATCCTCAATCTCATCTTGTCAGTGAAGAGATCCACTGATCTTGAACTTTCGCTTTCTGTTTTTATAACTATTGCTACATCTTCTGTTCTGAAACTACGAGTATCATTCCTTGCTGCGCATCATCTTCATGTAAATTCATTCTCCAGTTTGTATTCGGCATCTCCATTATTAATACCGGTTCTTGTACCAGTAGCTAATTCTTCATCTTGCTTGTCAATTGGCATACCAGTATTCAAACTTTCCATTATTTCTGGTCACCCATACCTGATCCCTTACCAGTAAACAATGCTTTGGTGTTTCTGTTACCGGTACCTGAAATGAGAACCAGAATTCGTACTAGTAGATTAATTCCTCCCTGTGTTAGCATCAGCTCTATGTCAGAGAGTGTAATATCCATCGAAACACTCAATTGATGAGATTCCATTGTTCTCGCACTTCTTCAATTATCTGTAACGTCCCTTTTGTCTCCTCCGTGAATGTCCTTGAACACCTTTCTCGCCAACAAATGAACATTGCAATTATCAACATTTCTTTAGATTTGATATCTCCCCTCTTATTTACTATCCAATGCTGTGCTTGTGTCTCTTTAAGCACTTCTTTCCAGTTTCTTGGTGGTAAAGAGAGGATATTGTTCAAGCCCTCGTATACCTCTAATGAAAACTGATATTCTGAAAATAGGTGAGATGTACTTTCAGAAGCTCTTTTGCACAGTATGCATCTGCTAGGCAAGTTCCAACCTCTCTTTGCTAAATTTTCCATTGTCAGAATTCTATCATAGGAGACTAACCAAGCAAAGACTTTCATTCTAGGAGGTACTGTTAACTTCCAAATTTTATGAATTCTCACTTTTACCCTTGGCTCATTCTTTAGTTCCTTGTATGTAGACTTAACCGAAAAGTTCCCATCTGAAGTTAGTGGCCAAATTACTTCATCTTCCTTTGTGAGATGAATGTCTTGTGCTGAAATGATAATTTGCAATTCTTGGAATTGTGCTATTTCCTCATCTGTATCCACCTTGGTAGCAATTTCTTGCAAGAAGTGAGGTTGCAATGCTTGAGAGACTGAGATTGTTGGGTCATCTATTTTTTGATATAATAATTGGAAGACATATTTTAGTATACCATGTCCCCAATTATGATGCCAAAATAAAGTATTCTCTCCATTCCCAATTATCTTCCTCATCTTTGTATCACAAAATTCTCTTGTATTTTTCAATGTCATAGTGAAAAATTTGCTTCCTGGTAAATCACTTGGTCTTTCACCAGCAACTGTCGCTTGCACCAATACTTTCCATATCTTTTGTTCCGGTTTATGCCAATACCAGTACCATTTTGCCAGTAATGCTTCATTAAACATTTTTAGATCGATTATTCCAAGTCCTCCAAAGTCCTTTGGCATGCATACTAGTTCCCAATTAGCCAAGTGTATCCCTCCTCTTTCCTGTGCAATATTCTTCCAAAGAAATTTCTTTCTTGTTTTATCTATTTCATTTATTACCCACACTGGTAATTTCAAAACTGACATGAAGTATGTGGGAATAGATGATAAGACAGCATTGATTAGAACAATTCTTCCTGCTATTGAGAGTAGTCTGGCTGCCCATCCCTGCAGCCTCTTGTTGATCTTTTGAAGCAGTGGTAAAAATGCAGATTTGGGGAGTTTCATGTCTGACAAAGGCAGTCCCAAATACGTGAAAGGGAATGTACCCTCTCTGCATCCCAATATATGTGTGAATTGCTGTGAATCTGGAGAAGTATCTCTAGAAAGTAGAAGCTCTGACTTTTCCATGCTCACTTGCAATCCAGAAATTTGGGTGAATGTGGTTAAGATGATTTTGAGTGTCTGAATGTGTCTCAATTCTGGTTTTATGAAAAACAGGGAGTCATCAGCATAGAGAAGGCAAGGTCTCATATTCTCGAAGGGTAGCTGCCATGTGTCATTTTGAACTAATTTTTGAAGCCATCTTGGAAGGAAATCCATTGCTAAAATGAATAGCAATGGGGAGAGAGGATCCCCTTGTCTCACTCCTCGCTTCAGAACAATTTTCTTTCCTAGGAGACCATTTATAATAATCTGAGAGTGTCCTTTGAGCACACAAGTTCTGATTAGACTAATCCATTTGTCTGAGAATCCAAGACCCTTCATGACATTGCATAAGAACTCCCAACTTAGCGTATCAAAAGCTTTGTGAATATCTGCTTTGAATAATGCTATAGGAATCCTTTTCTCGCTAGTAATATGCAAAACTTGTTGTGCATAAAGGAATCCCTCAGTGATTTGTCTACCTTTCACGAATCCGGATTGGTTGTCTCTTACAAGGAGCTGAATGAATGGCTGTAATCTATTAGCAAGGATTTTGGAGAATATTTTTTTAATACCATGCAATAGACTAATGGGTCTGAAATCTTTCGGATTCCTTGCTTCCTCCTTCTTAGGAATGAGCACTATGTAAGAATTGTTTAGGCTGTCCAAATTTGAACCCTCTTCCAGAATGTTGGAGAAGACTTTGTGTATATCCGGAATCATAATATCCTGAAATTCTTTATAGAATTCACCTGGGAAATCATCAGGCCCGGGACTTTTATTGGATGGCCATTGTTTGACCACTTGTGAAATCTCCTCACGAGTAAATGGATCTGTCAGATCTTGCAACAGAGATTCTTGGCTATCATATAAATGACTCCAATTAATATTTGTCCATGTTGTCGATTCGGTCCCCATCAGTTTGACATAGAAATCCCAAAATATCGCTGCTTTCATGTTTTGAGATTGGTATATGTTCCCGTCCTGTTCTATTGACTTAATTATATTGTTCCTCTTTGTTGAAGTTGCTAAAGAGTGGAAATATTTTGTATTTCGATCTCCTTGCAACTCCCATTTTACCTTTGCCCTTTGTCTCCAGATGTCTTCCTCTAACACCGATAGTTCTGTATATCTTCTTTTGATAGTTACATGAACCCATTTTTCCATTCTAGTAACAGCCCTAAATTCCTCCACCTTTCCTATCCAATCCAAGAAATCTCTGCAAACAATTATCTGTTGTTTGAAGTTTCCAATTTTGTCTCCTGTCCATGATTTTATTTCTCTTTGTAAATATTTGAGTTTGTTGTTGAGCTCCAATGGTGTTGCTGCCATCTCCTTGTTGTTCCAAGTGTCTCTAACAAAGGACTTGAATTGCTGTGATCTTAACCAAGCATTTTCGAACCTAAAGAAAACTGTTCTTCTGTGATTTGTTTTTGCTGTCAGAAGAATTGGTGTGTGGTCCGATGAAGTGTTAGCTAAGGCTTCTTGTGATGCATTAGGAAATGTGTTGTTCCAGCTTGTAGACATCAAAAAGCGATCCAGTCTTGCCATAGTTGGTTGAGCTCTTGTGTTGGACCAAGTGAAATTTCTTCCTCTCATTGGCAGATTTATTAGGTTTAAATCCATGACTAAATCTGAGAATTTAATGGATTCTCTCCAATTGTTGCTGTTGTGATTGGTTCTCTCTCCTTGTATTAAAGTGACATTGAAGTCCCCGAATAAAATCCATGGAGTATCATCTAAAGGCATGCTTTCCATTAATTCTTGAAAGAAATCACTTCTCTGTGAAACTGAATTGGGGCCATATACTCCAGTCATCTTGATTTGGTCACCATTGAATTTGAATGTTACTGATACGCTATAAATGCCTTTGACACAGTTTATTTTCGTGAATTTTGCTCCATTCCAAGCCAACAGAATTCCCCCTTTTGTCCCATCAGCTTCCATATATTCAAATTCCTTAAGTTTCTTCCCACATGATTGCTGAATTTCACAATTATTCATCAGTCTCATCTTTGTCTCTTGAAAACAAATCATGTCTGGTTTCTCCAACAATATCGTTTGCCTCACTGCCAATCGTTTGTCCTTCTCATTCAAGCCTCTTACATTCCAAGAAAGAATTTTAATTTTTGAGACTGATTCCATAATAAAAACTTAACTTCTTCATATAACGATACTGACAATGGATTCTTACAAACTTCTTCCAACCTTTCACCTCTACCTTGCCCAAAATTACCACTTGCCAGTATCTAGCTCCTATTACAAAAAGAGATTTAACCCACTTTGAAACTACTTTCCAACAGAATAAAGATTCCCAAAACAATCTCTTTCTAACATCTTGATACATTCCCATAACAGCCCTTGAAAGTAAAATACTAATAAAATATCTTAAAACTGACATTAAAAAACTGAAAACATCCATATTAGACATAAAATAAAACTTCCAGTCTTTCTCCATTTAGCTAGTTCCATATCATCTTGTTAACCTCTTCTTCAATTCCACCTTTAAGTTCCACTCCTGCCAGACTGATCACCAACTCTGCTTGAGTTTTGTTCAACGGAGCAAGGGACTGAAGATAATCCAACTTGAACTTATTAATTGCATCCTTCTGCTTACCCATCCTCTTCTTTGCTAATTCCTTCTTTGATTTTTCCCTCAACCTTTCACTCCTACGTACTTGTGCTGAGTTGAGAAGACAAACTCCTTTACCTTTCTTCTTCCTTCCACTTGCAGTTTTGTTCTTTCCTCCTGAATATTGCTGTCTCTCAACAACAAAGGTCAATGTTTGAGCAGAATTTACCTGGTGCGAAATCACATCTGGGTTGTCATTTTGTTGATCAAAGTAGATTGGTTTTTCAAAGCCCGGTGGTGGGCCTTGCTCAGCCTCTGTGATGTGGAGAGTTTCAATTTGAGAAGTGTCATGATTTTTTAAGTAAATGGGCTTCTCAAAACCCGGCGGGGGACCTTCCCATTCTAGCCCCAATTCATTATCTTCTCCAATGGTTCCTGTTTCCCATCCCAGTTCTGGTAACTTTGGAGGCCCGTTTTTTTTTTTAAAATTGTTAACCACTTTTATCAATTCTTCATTAATATCAGCTTGAGTAGCTTGGAACATTGGAGATTCCTTCCATTGTGGTTTTGTCATGAATTTTTCCATGAATTCATGTAATAATTCCCCCGAAGCAAAGAGAAGACCATTAAAAACAATTTGTGGTCTCAGAGAATACATTGGATCCTCGATAACTACATTGAAAAGTAACATACCAGAATTGTTGTTGACTTTTGCACCTTTGTCAAAAATAGTTATCATCTTTGATAACTCATGAGAACCTGCCATTTCTGTCCCAGTTATTGCTGTAATTGTTGAGTCCTTCTTGGCATGTTCAGAATTTACTATTACTGAACCATCAGCTCCACTCAGTATTCCAGCCTGAACCAGCCTTTCCCGCAAGTTTTCAATCCAAGAAAAAATTGGTCTGCTCCAATTTGAGCCCTCACTAGAGTTTCCTCTTTCGTATCTATTATTCCTGTTTCTGTCTCCTCCACCATTCCTTTGTCCCTCTGGTAAACGTCTATTAGGATTGTGCAAATTTCTTCCTCCTAAATGACCTTGATTGCCCCTTCCACGGTCACCTCCATCTCTATCTCTTCTGATTTGCCTATAGCCTCCTCCTTGATTAGTTCTTGGTGCTCTTGTGTGTCTGAGCCAACCATCTAGCTCTACTCTAATATCCTTCTCATTGGGGTTGACATTAAGGTTTAGATTGAAAGGGACTTTCTCAGGATCCTTGCATGCAATTAACATGGTTAGGTAATCATAATTCCTATTTGTAAAATATGGGGCAACCCTTAATGGGTAACCAAAGCCTGACACTAAGGTTGCCATATCGATTATGTTCCAGTGTTGTAAAGGTGCTCCATAAATCTTGACCCTTGCCCTGCCGCAAAGGGGGTTGAAAGCCATCTGCAATTGTGGAGAATATGGATGCAGAGCCACAGTAATGTTGTTCCCCACATAGAAAGAAGCCATATTGATGGCCTCCTTTGCTATTTCCGGATTTGGAAAAATGAGTAGAGCGTCACCAAAGTCTTCGTTGATGGTGAAAATAATGAAATCTCTTGGATCTCTATTAAAATGCCTTGCCATACAGTCGGCAATTCTTCTTTTCAAAGTAGGGTCAGAATTACCTGGGCCAGCAAAAATGAATGCTGATTGTTCAAGGAACCTATTTGCCGGGCTGAGAGTTTCTCTTGGGGCTATGTAGACGTCGAGAGAGGTTGGGCGTCGATTCCGAAGTTCAATCGGGTCGTTCATTGGCATGGTCAACCAATCCCTTAACTCCTCCATGTTGCTTTGTGTCTCAACAGGTTTGCCTTGGTTGGGTGCTGGTGTATGGTTACCATGTGGGGTGTGATTGAATTGGTTTCTTGTGTTGAGAGTGTGAGAAGAATGTATTGGCTGCCTTTTATAGAGTGAATTAGGCTTTTGTGTGACTCTTGTAATTCCTTTTTTGAGATTTGGGCAGTTCCTGATAATATGACCAGTTTCCGTGCAATGCAAGCATCTCCTGGGATTTGCACAGACAGCTTGAATATGACCTTTCACAAGACATTTGAAGCATTTTTGTTGTTGTCTTAATTTCCTTGCATGGATATCTAGACGGGATTGTCTCTTTTCCTTCTGAAATTGATTATTATTAAAGGAGTTCTTCCTTTTCCGCTTGACTAAAGTCCATCCTTCCGATTCATCATCTTGATTGTGAACCACCTGATTGGAATCGGAGTCTTCAATAGGAGTAATAATAGGGTTTGAAACTTGAATGTCAGGTGCCTCCTTGATGCATAAGTTCTGTGACCCATTTCCTTCATCATTATTGACCTTATTGAATTCGCCATTAAAACCTTGAGATTGAAGATGCAGCACTGGATGCTCTCCAATCAGAATAAAGCTATTCTCCGCAATATTAACTCCTTGAACGAATGGAATACGGAACTCTTCTACCAGAGTCGTCGTCTGGTCTTCTTGTCTCTTCGTCTCCTCCCAGTGATGATCTGAGTCAGCCGCCTTAGGGTTCGCCTGTAGAATCGCCTTAGGGTTCGCCTTAGGGTTCGCCATCCTGTCCCAAACAAAGTTGAAAATTAAAAGATCAATTTATAGGATTACTTCCCTAATTCTATGTGTGCCCGGATTCAACTTCAAATACCGGAAAAAAAAATTTCAGTTTTAGTTCCAAAACTGGAAAAAAAATTTCCGTTTTTTTATTTATTTTTTATTTTTTTATAAAACTCATTTATACATATATACACACACACATATAGAGGAGGGTTCCAATGTTATTTATAAAATTCATTTATAATGGGTTAGTTGATCCACCGGTTTGACTGATAAACCATTGAACCAGAGTTTTACCTATAAGTGACTTTCAAAAATAATTCTCAAAATAAAAACTTTAATTTTTCGAAAAAAATAAAAATTTTAATTTATTTAATGATTGTTTTTCAAAAATAATTCTCAAAATAGATATAACTTTTTATAAATTAAATGTATTAGAAATATCACAATATTTTTTGAATTACCTAGAAGTGACTTTTGAACCGGGATCAATAACTCAAAATCTAAGTATTTTTATTTTTTTCTAATAACACATAAAGAAATATATTAATTTTTCTTATAACCGTAAAGAATTCGGCCTGAAAAATATTGATCCGAGTTATTTGTTACAATTTTTTAATAATTCAAATTATATTGTATTTCATCTATTTTTAAAAAAATATATTCAACATTTGTAATATTTTAATTCAAAAAATAAATAAATACAAAATCTGTTTTGTAAAAAAAAAAAAAATTGGAACCGTTGAAATTTAATTCTAAACCTAGAAAAAATTTCACAGCTTGAGTAATTTTAATAATATTCTTGGATCATAGTTATTATTATTAAATTATTTTTTAATTAGATAAAAATAAAAATGTCGGCATTTCATCTTAAAGTTTAAAAACTTCAATTAATGCCATTTGGTTTTCTTGAGAATCGAGTCCTATTAAAATACTTTAAAAAGGAATGTTGGTAGTGAGATGTGAAAAGTCGACTTAGATGTATATTTTTATACTAATGGGTCCTACATTGTCAAAACTTTCTTCTCTTCTCCTTTTTCTTCGCTATTTATTTTAATTTTGACGGTCGATTTTGCTCTGAATCGAAAAAAAATGAAACTGTATTGAACCGGGTATTTCCTTTGAATGGTTCGATGATTTTTTCAGTTAAACCGGCTGGTCAAACCGATTTTGACCGGTCTAATAACAGGAATGATATTTTAAAAGAACCAAACTGGAGGAGTGCCCGGGTCCGATTTTTTCGGATTCAACCGCCGGTCCGATCCAATTCTGATAACAGTGGTTAGTACTATTGACCTAATATATAAAGTATTTCAATGGGGCAGACAAAACCTGAGGAAGATAGATATATATATATATATATTTTTTTTAAGTGATACCTTCTCGTCCAAAATTAAATGAAACTTATAAATATCTAATTAACTATTAATTTAATATTAATATTAAGGATAATAAATTTAGAGAAGAGTTTTAATACCTCATGTCTTTTATGTCTTATTATGTCTAAGATGGATCTTATATTTTGAGTCGATCCGACTCGCTCAAAATGATATTCATATTAAAAAGTACATGAAGATCATAATTTTTTTTTTTGAAATTTTTTTTACTATTTTTCTATATATGGAATTAATGGAGCCTTTGTGGAAACATAAACACTGAGAAACTGTAACAATCTTATATTGTCTTATAACGAAAAATTTGTGAAGGTTGGGAGGTAGATACAAAGGTGATTAATTAATTATATATAGGAGGCTCAATCTTTTTTTTTTGGTTAAAGAAAATTGGAGGTCGTAACTTATATATTATTTAGATATTTATGTATTAATTGTCATCTAATTAATTTTTAAAATAAAGATGAAAAGTAAACTTCTCACATTTAGATATCTATAAATGACTTTTTTTTTTTTGGATTTCTAATATGCAATTAAACTCTCATACATTGAGTGTTGTCTTTAATTAGTCACTAGATCAAAAGCAGATTATTATGAGTCTCAGTTTTACTAAACCTTTTATTATTAATAACGAGGTAATTAGAGTAGTTATGTTGGTGAGAAGTTAGACAATTATTTATATTTTTTAAGTTAGCCGGATCAAACCATAAAAGTATAAATTATGAAATATAACATGATAATAATAATTTTAACGGCGAAATAACAAATATGATAAATATGGTCATGTCTTTTAAATTTTTAAATCCATAAAAAATGCCTGAGTTTTTCGAACCCGCGACTTTTACACACATAAGACGTCATTTTTATTGCATTAGACAAAATTGAGGTTGGTTCCTGAAAGAATGAATGATAATATAATAAAGGACGAAAAGTTGGTGCTCATTTAGGCTAGAAATTACTTTCGAATCATTTCTAACTAATTCAATTATTCAGACATGATTAAGAAAATATTCTCACGAACAAAAAGTAAAGAATGCAAAAAATATATAAATTTTTGTCTTCAAGTATATTTTAACATGGATGCCATGTTGAACAGTTTGAATCGACTCTTTAGACTTTGAAAATAGAGATATATGAGATATGATAGAACATGAAATACACGAGACATTTGAACCCTCACATGAATTTTCTTTTAATAAATTATGAGTTATTAGCTTCGAGCTTTCTTAATTTCAATACTTTTTATTCAAATGTTGTTTTGTGTTTTTTTTTTTTCCATATACAGAAAACTATATATTAGGACACATTATAATTTATATTAATTTTACAGTTCGTATAAAACATATATATTCTATATACTATAAATAAAGGACAATATAAACATAATATAAAAAAAATGACTATGATTAGACTGAAAAAAATAGATATAATTAAACACATTTAGGCATATATATTTCATTGGAAAGAATTAAATTGACTAAAATTAGATTGGTAAACATCGCTATAAAATCACATTTGAAAAACTTGAATCAAATTATATAAATCACGTCTTCTTCTCATCTCCGAGATCAAGGATCATTTTGGTTGTTGATTTTTCTTTTCAACATATACAGGTACGTAGCAATTCTGTTACAACTCCATGCATGTTCTACTCTTTCCGTTAGCAAAAGAAAATAAATTAAATGAACCAGTGTAATATATACACACACATATGCATATACAACCATCCGACCTGATTTAATACACAATTATGCGTATATATTTGTAGTGAATTACTTTTAAGCGTGCAACTAATTAATTATATATCGATAATATATTTTTCAATTAATCTTATATATATGTGTTAATAAGGAAATTTAAAATTTGCAGGTTTATATATATGGATCTCGAAGCTAACATCAAGCCAACTAATGAAATTCAGAGAGATCCAGTGGAATTGTCGAGACAACCAAATAAAGGTACATGCACTTGAACTTCAACTAGTTGAAGGGATGGTATATTTTAAATAATTGCTAGCTAGCTACAATGTATTTTTAGCTAGATAGATGTGTGTTTGCGCATTCTTTAATTAATTAATTATATATATATATATATTTTTTCTATTTTGAATTAGGGCCACCATCACAACAACAAAATGCTGATGAAGCTGATAAAAATAGTTACAGTACGCATGAAGTTCAAGCAGCTTATTTAATGTCACTCATCACTTTCTTCTGCTTCATTTTTTATCCGGTGATGATATATAAGGAATATCACATGAATCAGGTTTCATATATAAGTTGGATATGTGAAGCTTTGGCATTGTTATCCCTTTGTTTTTTGTGGCGAGCTCGAGTGACTCATGAACAAAAAGATTCCAATCCCAAGCAAGAATATTTTCATGTATTTGGATTCTCCATTACATTCGTATTGATGCTCACCATTTGCTTTTTCTATTTATTCAACAAAAAGATCCCTTTATCCTACAACATAATTCCCGCTATTCCTATTCCTTTATGGTGTTGTCTTATTCCCCTTGTATTTTTAATGTTCGTGATGACGTGGCATACACTGTTGGTAATTTATTATGACGGACATAATCTTTATAAGGTGATGCATGAAGTGGTGGAAAATGAATGGCCACTTGGTAAAAAAATTTATGGTTACCACGCTGATGACAGACATTCTATCATTGTTTTTATTTTTATTTTTATTTTTATTTTTATTTTTATTTTTATTTAATAATGCTATGTATAGACTCTCATAATAATGATACACTAGTAAATTATTAATTTCAATATCGAGAGATGCATGCTTGCTTTCCTTGTGTTGTTGTACTAATTAATTGCTAGCTCATGCTTGTTTTCCTTGTGTTGTTCCACTAATTAATTAATTGCTAGCTCATATCGATCGCATACTGATCAAAATTTGAGTTGCTTATATTTTTAGAATCTAAATGGATTCAACTAACCCATGATAGTTAGTACCAATGTTATTAGAACCGGATCGGACAAGAGAGATGGAGAGAACAATAATATAATTTTATTCTCCACTATTGTATATAATATGTGTGTCATTTTCTCTATTTACAAAGCCTTTTATTTATAGGATAGAAAGAGATGTTACAATAATAAAGGAGAAAATGAATGTCCATGGTAGTGGAGATAGTGGAGGTAGTGGGCATTAATATTGGAAGTTATAGAATGAACATCCACATAAATATATTTTATAACAATCATGTATATAATGTGTTTAATTTGTTATTTTATATTATGCTATCAGCGGCGAAACTAGGAAATAGAAATTGGAGGTTGAAAAAATAAGATATAGTACAATTTTATTTTATAAAGAGACTAAAAAATATTAATACATATGAGAATTACAAAATGTAATAGATTAAAGTATAAATTTTCAATTTGTAGAGGGTTTAGCATCTTAGTTCCCTTTGCTCACTGCTATGTTCCGCCTCTGCTTGTGTGGATAACTATTTCGTATTCAAATTATAATTTCTCTAAATTTCTAATACGAAATAGTTATCTACACAAGTGACAGCACATAAAAAATTCAAATTAGACACAACAAATACACAATGAAAAATTTTCAATTTTAATTACAAGATTGATACACTTGCCAAGAGAATTTCTAGGTGTTGTGAAACAATTGAAAATGAGAAGGTTTCAAACTTTTAATTTTTAATTGAAATGAATATTGATACACGTAGGGCTGGCAAAAAAAAATTGTAGCTTGTGATTCAATTCGGGTTTGATTTGAGTTTAATTCGATTCGAAATGGGTTCGAATTGAAACGAACCAAATAAGATTCGGTTCAAAATTAATTCAAGCCAAACTCAAACCTAACCTGGTTCGATCGAAATGGATTCACAAAATTTTATGATTCAAATCTCATAATAATATCGGTCATTCATTTACTTGATGAAATTAAAACCTAATATAGAGAGTTATAATTTAACTTAGCTGACGCTCTCATCGCTCTCAAATCTCAATAATCTAGTTCTCTCTCCGTCTCTCCCTAACTCACTCTCGGCGACTGGCTGTCTTTGGCCGTCACTCCTCTCTCCGGCCTAGAGACATCAAACCGGTAAAGCTTCAGTTCATCAGTTTACTGGTTGGACCACTGGATCGACCGGTTCAACTACTGATTTTTTAAAATAACTTGATTTTTTATTGAGCTCCTAAATCTTTATCTTAAAAAATATCAATTGCAACTTAATATTATTCGATTTTGTACTGGAGAGTATTTCCTTTCCCAACTGATTAAAATTTATCTTAATATATTCAACTCTATTTGGTGAAAGAGCGAAAGAGCAAAAATAGGCGACGGAGCATGGACCATCATAACCCGCCGTAAACCTTTCTCGGCTAACTGGCGCCACGCCCCAGAACCACTTCCAGCCACCAAACCTTTCATCTCCTATCAGCCAACCTTCTCCCAAGTCGTCCGTCGCTCCGCCCAAACAGCCCAGAGAACCACCGCTAACAAATCACCTACCCTATACTGTCAACCTCTCCCAACCAACCAACATAACACCCCAGACTCAGCCGAACTCCATACCATGCCAGCACCAACTAACCGCCAAGCCTCCTCCCTCAGCTCAATACACCTCCCACCACACTACTCCTGGCCTCCGTTTTCCTCCATCTCCCTCCTTCCCTGAATAGAGGGGGAAGTGTTCAGATGCTGCCAAACTAGCCACACTATAGCAACTTGCAAGAATCGCATTAAATGTGGCTGTTGCTGGGGAGATGGCCACATAGGCCAGCGATGCAACAAGCGGCCTCAACCGGCAACCAAAGTCCTCCAAACAGAAACTGTAGTCACCAAGACGTTTGAGCCTTCTTTTGATGAACTCTTGGAAGGAGGCTTCCCAAGCATGAACAGGCCCCTGTCTCATGGGAGGCCGGCCAAAACCACTTGCTATATTGCAAGGAATGAAGATCACTACAAGGAGATAAAAAGATTGAAGAGAGCAGTGGTGCTATACGCACCTGACATCGAATTTGATCTCTCTATTGATCAAATTGCAGAATATGCTTCCATGACAGGACTGACCACTGTCCAAGATGTCTCCATTGGGATTCTCACTAAGTCCAGATACCTCATTTATCTACCTCCTGAAATAGACCCGATCAAATTCATCAACGCAATCCCAAATTCAGTTTGGGAGAAGGGATACTCCTTTTGGCAATGGAGTCCGGCAATGGACTCGACAATTTGCAACCCCAAATTCAAAGTCTTATTAGACCTTGATGGAATTTCGATACACATCAGCAAGGAGAATGAAATCGCTAGTGCCATTGGCGCATTTGGGGTCTACCTGGGTACCCTTGAACAAAGCACAGCGGGGGATGTCGCTTGTTGGACTGTGGCAGTAGCGGTTGTAGAATTGGAAGATGTACCACTCTAAGTAGAGTTTGTAATGGGTGGATGGAAGACGCCGGTAGATGTAAGGGCAAGGACATGGCTGCCAATACCCCTCTATAAAAATGAAGAAATCCCTCAGCCACCAGTAGCGTACACTAAAACAGTTCAATGCTCGGTAATGAGAGCAATCTCCTCAGGAGGGGAAAGTGACGTTTCTCAAGAGGGAGATAGGGTTGCGATGAAAAAACAGACACTCCTTGAGCTCTGTAGAGACAGAGACTTGGAGTCGCTTCCGCCGGAAATTCAAGCAATAGTTGCCGGCGACATAACACAGAAGGACAATCCGGGCAACACCGTTTTGGCACAGATCCAAGCTGCAAAAGATCCCAAACCAGTGATAATGGAGATTTCTCAAGCAAATGATGTAGTGGGTTCAAGAGAGGAAGAAACCCATATTGCACCACCAAATGTGCAGGGGGAATGGCCACAGGAGATCCTACTGTCTACTGCTACGGAGACAGTCTGCGCTGACATTCTCCAGTCGGTGCCAACACAAGCAAACAAACAGGCACAAGCACCAAAACAGAATCAACTAAGAAGAACGGGAGGTGACAAAAGGGCACTCAAATTAAAAGAGCTAATGATTGACAGCTGTCCGAAAAGAGGATCAGAACCTTCTGGTGGTCTATTCAAAAAACGTGTACCTAGGGTGTCACTTCTTGGCCACCACGTGTTGCGCCATCCAATTACTCAGAAGAAGAAGCTGACACGTGGAGAATGCTCAAATGGGCCTCAGCCCAACAATAGAAGGGTGGTCAAAAAAGGGCCGAGATCAACAAAATCAATGAAAGAAAAGGAGAAAGCCCAGCTACTCTTTGACCCAAAAGACTTTGTTGAGGTGCATGTGGAGGGCCAGCACATTGAAGATATCGCAAAGGCCTGTGGGATACCAGTGGAGCAAATCAATAGCATACTAATTGAGGATAATGCAGAGAGAATAGTTCAGCAAGAATTGAACCAGGGACAGGAAGTTGAACTACAGCCTACACAACAAGACAGCCTTTCTGACAAGGATCCTCAATCAGAAGAGGATTTCAGTTCAGAATCAGATTAATCTAATTTTCTCTCTGATTCGATAGAAGTCATTAGTTTTTTAAAGAATATTAAAAAAATTCAATTGCTTTCTTGGAACTGTGGAGGCCTTGGCTGTTTAGAGAAGTGCTTAGTGGTTAGATATGTCATTAGATTCTCTCGTTGTGACATAGTTTGTATTCAAGAAACAAAGTGGAATGAAATGGAATTCAATTATGTCTCGTCCCTCTTACCTTTGTTTTTGAAAAAGAATGTGGTTACATAAATGCTCTAAACACAAGTGGTGGTTGTTTGATATCTTGGACGAGGAATTTTGAAATGAACTCAGCTTGGTCAACAAAGTACACAATTTCAGTGCAGCTCACAGAAGTAAACTCAGGCCAGCAAATAATAGTAACTAATACTTATGGTCCAAGCGAAGATGTCTTGAAAAGAGAATACATAAGAGAACTGAGGCAATTGGCTAGCTTGATAAATAGACCATGGATACTTGTGAGGGATTTTAACCTCATTCGTTGGTTGATCGATCGATCAGGAGACATGAGAAAGATCAAATTAATGGCACGGTTCAATGATCTAATAGCAGATTTGGCTCTGCTAGATGTACCTCTTAAAAATAGGTCCTTTACTCTGTCAAATCGTAGACCGATACCAACCTTTTCCAAAATCGACAGAATACTGGTATCAGTCCAGTGGGAGGTATGTTTTCCGACAATTCTACTCACAGCCCTTGAAGCTACGGTTTCAGATCATGCGCCCATACTCTTGTCATGCAAGCAACCGCCAACACAACCTAAGCAGTACAGAATTGAATGATTCTGGTTCAAATATGACAGTGGCGCAAATAGTACAAGACGCATGGGAAAGGCAGAATGGGCAGGGACTTGATGCAGTAAAATTTTTTGTTAAGAGAATGTGGGAGATGCATAAGACACTTAGGTCATGGCATTGATCAAAACATAGCCAAATGTCGATGCAATTAGAGAATGCAAAAAAGGTGATTGGTGGACTAGATCAGATTGAGGAAAAAAGAATACTAAGTCACACAGAATTTCAATCAAGATTGAAGTTGAGGCAGAGGGTGTTTTTTCCAGCTAAATTGAGTGAAATCAAATGGAGTCAAAGAGCGCAGTGTAGATGGCTCAAAGAGGGGGACAATAACACATGTTTTTTTCATGCATTTGCCTCATCAAGAAGATGGCATAACATGATTCTGTCACTGGAACATGAAGGCTCAAAAATTACCCAAACCTATAAAATAAAAGAAACCTTCTTTGAACACATGAAAACCCTTGGAACCGAAATGCCTGTGCAGAGCTACAACCCAAGCCACCTCTACCCAACACCCCTCCCTCTAACAAGTTTACAATTTTCTTTCTCTTTACAGGAAATTGAAGCAGCAGTCACTCAAATGGCAAAAAAACAAAGCAGCTGGTCCCAATGGCGTCCCTAATGAATTTGCTCAATGATCTTGAAAAGTGATTAAAGATGCAACGACCACTATAATTCAAGAATTCCATGCATAAACCATCAGCCTACAACAACTAAACCGAGCCAACATAATCCTGGTTCCTAAAAAAGATGCAGCCACCAAGGTTGGAGATTTTCGCCCTATTAGCACCATAAATTTTGTCCCCAAACTGATATCCAAAATTCTAGCAACTCGACTATCCCAATACCTTCCAAGCCTCATCTCCATTCACCAATCCGCTTTCATAAAAGGAAGATAAATATCATAAAACTTCTTGGCAACCCGAGAAATCCTACATCATATCTCACATGTCAAATGCCCACCAGAAAACTTGACTTCACCAAAGCCTTTGACTCCATTAGCTGGGCTTTTTTCCTAAACACTCTGGCATCAAGAGGATTCCCTGGTAAGTTTTGCAGATGGATACAACACCTATTGCAATCCTCTTCGTCTCATCTGGTGATCAATGGTGAAAACACATCCTTTTTTCAGCATAAGCGCAGTCTTTATCAAGGAGACCCACTCTCCCCGCTTCTATTTAATTTGGTTGTAGATGTGCTATAGAAGTTGATTGAAGCTATCAATAGCATTCTCACACAACCTCTGTCCCCAAGGCTAGTGAATCCAATCATGGTTCTCCAATACGCTGACAATACGGCCATAATTGTTAGGGCTGACATAACCTCTATGATTACCCTAAAACTGGTGTTAAAGCTCTTCTCAAACATCTCAGGACTACAAATTAATTATGCCAAGAGTGTTTTCTTACCTCTAAATCTGACCCCTGAACAACAGATACATGTCGGGCAAATTTTTGGTTGTGCTCAGACCGACTTGCCGATAACTTATTTAGGGATGTCATTGACCATCAATCGACCAAAGTGTTGTGATTACCTACCTCTAATTGAAAAGGTTGAAAGAAGACTAGAGGGCTGGCAAGGAAGACTCCTATCAAGAGGAGGTAGGCTACTGTTACAAAATTCGGTGCTGGCAGCAATACCAGTCTACATAATGACCTGTTTTGTGCTGCCGAAATGGGTAGTGAAGATGATTGATTTAGTTAGAAGACGATTCCTATGGGCTAAACAAAAAACACAGCAGAGAGGGGTTTCTCTGCTCAATTGGCAGCTGGTGTGTACTCCTACACGATTGGGAGGACTAGGAGCGGTCAATTTAGAATTGAGGAACATCTCTTTAATTTTGAGATGGTAGTGGAAACTTCAATCAGACCCGACTTGCTTATGGTCTACAGTGATCAAGGCAATAAGAGGGCTAAATCCGCAGGAAAATGGCACGAGAATCTGGATGGTTCAGGGGTCGTACTTTTGGCAAAATATTATCAAGCTGCAAGACCTTTACCACTGGAGTACTGAGGTGATAATTGGGAATGGCTTAACCATCTCCTTTTGGTATGACAAATGGGGCCATGAGCCGTTAAGGAAATTGAAGGATGGCATGCAAAGGCTTGTACTCCAAACTGCCTCTTTAAGAGACGCTTGGGAACTCCTACAAAGCATTGACCCTAACTAGTTTGAAACCCTCTTTCAAAACAACACAGTGCAGTTCCGAGGTAGAGAAGATGAATTTAGATGGCGCTGGACAAAGGAGGGAATCTATACAGCTTCTTCCTTCTACAGAGTAATGCAAACAGGAGGTGCAGTGGGATGGCGATTTCATTACACTTGGAAAACCAACACACCATATAAAGTCAAAGTATTCACAGCACTAATGTTGATGGATCAAGTACTCACCCATGAATCCATGGCTAGGAGAGGCATGCAATGTGAGCTTAGATGTGTAATGTGTGATTCTTGCAATCTAGAAATAGGATATCATCTTTTCTTTCAATGTAGATATGCAGGAGAGGTGTGGAAAATAATAGCAACAAACACAGGTGCAAGGATTATGAGACTGGAAAACTCAGTACAACATTCATGGGATATATCCTGGGATGAGATCAGGAGAAATGGTACAAGGACAAGAAAGAATTGGGCAACAATTTTCATGGGTGTTATATGGAATCTATGGAAACAAAGAAATGAGATGATTTTTCGAGGGAAAAAACAGTCCACTTTTTAATTAGTGCAGATGATAGTGCAAGAAGTAGACCTGTGGATGGCATATTGCAAGGGCTCTGTAACTAGAAAAGGAATAGGTTAATCAAAATAGAGGGTAGCTTGGTTGTAATATTATAGGAAGTTTTATGGTATTTTGAATAGGTTGAGCTGTAAACTTTGGTAGCCTCTACCAATATTTCAAAAAAAAATTATATATATATATATTAATTGCAGTAATATTTTGTGCATATTGTATAGTTTAATTTGAATAAAATTCATTAGATAAATAACTCAATTGATAATATTTATATATCTGTTTTTCAATTCCAATTTGATGCATACAACTTTTTTATATTTTATTATATAAGTCATCAAAAAAAAATTTCTTAAACCTTTTCAATTCAGATTGATGCAGACCGGTATATTAGTGAACATATAAGGCTTGTCCACACAATATTCAAAGCCTATACAATATTTATTGGTGCTTGTAAAGATTTAAAGTAAATTTCATATCTCTATGATCCACTTTAATAATACAATAAAAGTATTTAAATGAAAAAACTATGATAAAATTAAATTGTAAATTTTGTTTTCCCAAAAAAAAAAATGTTACATACATGATAAAAATAAGCAAGTTCAGAATATACATACAACTTTTTTCAACTAAAAAGGAACTTGATAGATTAAAAAAAAAAACACTTTTTGCAAAATATCAAAATCAATCAATGCTCATGATAATCTTTTAACATTTAATATAGCGTTGTGTAACATCTTTCAAAATATTAAATTAATAGGTCACTTGGTTCTCCAATCCTCGAGAATCGAGTCAAACTAAAATATTTTAAAGGCTACAGCAAACACATTTTTTATAAATGGGTCCAAGCTGTCAGAATCTCCTCTTTCCCTTATCTTTTTCAATGGAGCTCGATCCCCTTCGTTTTTCCATAGTGATTTAGCTCTAAATAAAAAATTTAAATGAATGTGTTTTGAACCGAATTTTTTTTCAAATATTTCAGCGATTTCTCAGTTAAACCCGGCCAGTCAAACCAGTTTTGACAGATTTAAATGCACAAACGATTCTTTAAATGAACCAAACCGGACAAGTCACCGGTTCTGGTTTTTTCTGATCCGATTGTGATAACACTGCTACAAATGATTACTTGTTTTACTATATATTTCAGTTCTTGTACTTAATTCACGTTTTACGATTATTTGTTGTAATCAGTGTTCTAAATAACTAGCTATAGCGGCGCTATAACTTTTCCGGACCATAAACGCTAAGCTATGAGATAAAAGTGCTAACTCAGCTACGACCGCTATAGCTATAATAGCTGACCACTACTATCACTATATGCGACCCGCTATAGCTACCACTATGATATATGGGCTTTTTTTTGTAATTTATACGGGTTTCTATACTTCTATTCTTATTTCTAATGCTACATGGTATTCTATGATAAGTATGCTAAACTAAATTATGTGCTTCTGTTTATTTGTGATTTATTCTCTCATTATATATTGAGAAATATTCAAATATTAATTCTTCATTTTAATTGCTCTTCGCATAGTATTCATTTGTAGTATTATCGTTCATTTCAATTGAAAACTGATTTTGATTATTATTATTATTATTATAATATATAAAATATTTAAATATGTATATTGATATCATTTATCTTATAAAATTAATTGCTCTTTGCCTATTATAATATGTAATACTATGAAGTACGAACTATTAAATAATGTTACTTTTTAGATTTTTTTTTCCTTCTTATTTACATAATTGATAACAAATATAGACCTAGATTAGTTGTCATTTAGTTGTTACAACAATTCTTTAATATTAATTATGTTGATAATTAGTAGAAATATAGGAGTAAAGCTAAGGTGTGATGTGCTCACCAAGAGGGTTTGGTGAGCACAACTCCAAAAGTATATCGGATCGACTTCAAACGCCGAATCCAAACTGTTGAAATCATTGTACTTCATGAGTGATGTATGTACATATAAAATTTTCAATGTGTTTTTTTGGCAAAACCAGACAGTTGGCATGCAAAGGGCCATTTTTATTAATACCCTAAAAAAAAAATTAAAACTGCTCCCGTATTCAAGTTTTTTTCAAAACTACCTCGACCGCCCGATCCACGGATGGCCCACCTTCTTAGCAAACCGCTTGGGCAGGGGCAACTAGAGACAATGGTTCCCCTGATACCGCAAAACAACCAAGTAAAATTATGTTAAACTTGCACAAGATTTGATGCAAAAAGAGAGTGTACATATCGATCGTACTCATACCTTCTTTCTATCGAATTAATACACTTGACTTGTTTGTGCTGAGCGAATTGATGCAAGATTTTCATGCATATGTTGAACTTGCACACTTGACTTGTTTGCACAAGCTGATCCAAGCTGATGCCAGCTCAGCACAAATATAAAATCACTTAAATGAGTTCAACTCTAATTCTCAACACTTTCGCGCGAGGCACATCTTGTTGATCTCATTGTCCATAACCTAACTAATTATCTACTTCAATTCAAATTTAAAAATTTGTCCTTCTTCAAAAACTGGGATGCATGCTCATTGTCCAGAACCTAACTTTTTCTACTTCATTTCAAATTTGAATATTTGTCCTTCAGTAACCGATTTGCAGTACCTCTGACTTGTTTCTCAAATTGCCAAACAAACTTATCTTGAAAATAACATTACTTCTTCCAATTTAGTCACCAAAAAACTCAATTCTTTTTATTTATAATTTATGGCTTTCAATACTGATACACAGGGAGAAGAATATCCATTTCACAACTGCACGCACAGTTCGATCAAAATATAGGAAACAGCCATGGTAAACTGTATATATACAGAAGATTGAGATCACCTGAAGAAAAAGGTTAACTTTTCTTCTGAAGAAACACAGAGCTTAAGTTTTAAAAACATCATTATTATTTCGCTTCTCGTCATTTTGCAATTATTTAATCTGCAATTAATGTTGTTCTCTCCAATCGTAGGAAAATGTATACTTTAAAATGTGTTGTATTTTTACTTAATCTAATTAAGGAAGTTTCTTTTTTTTAGATGTATGACAATCACCAACAATTAAAGAAAAAAAAAGTATGATATTTATATCAAACACAAAAACTATCAGTTATCTAATTCATGCACAAACAGGCAAATCCTTTGACCCATCCTAGACATAATTTTTTTTCCCTAACAAGTCGATTTTTTTTTTTTTTTTTGATAAAAAGGCTTTTGAGCCCGTTTCATACAAAAAACCATAGTTCATTATATTGAGCAGAAATGTTAAGCATCTGACAAGCAACAAAACCGAACTGTCTTGACAAGTCGATATGTCTAATCCATGCATGAGCTGGTGTGCATGCAATCCTTGACCCGTCCTAGAGATGTCTTTATTTGTTTCAACCAATTACCTAGTGAAATACACAGGTTTTTGACACATGCAGCTACTGGAGTGCGAATGTTTTCTTCGAATAAATTTGCAATGTCATTCCATGATCTTGATGGTCTAGTTCTGGAATTCTCGTTCCCTCCGCAGATACAGGTTATGATTAAACCTCTGGTACGGGCACGGTTTGTCAAAAGAATAGCATAAAAACACCGAGCACCGAAAGCAACTAGGGCTAGAACCTGTTAATAATATATATTAATTACCCCGTTTATTTAATCAATCGCACAACAATTCACACTTAGATTTATATACTTTTTATTTAAAAAATAATTGTGAAAAAAAGTTACCATCTGTATGGGTCGACACATCACGAATATGCTCCAAAATGTGTAGAATGCATTGAGATACGCCGTATCAACCTCTACAGGTACATGGTCCCAATCCGTGCAGAGTAAACACGCTATTTGAATAATTGCCGACAAAGAGGTGCTGACGGAGCTAATTATATGTACAATGTCCGATGCACTATCACCGCAATTGTACACAAATATAGCTGCGATTGACTCTACGATGACAAATACCACGCCAACCTGGTCAATTTGAAAAAAAAAAAAAAAAAGATGTTAATTTGATTTGGGGGGGTAATATTTACGTACCTTTAAATGGCCGAAGTCATAATAGAGTCCAGCGTCAATTGTAAGACTCGCTATAGAAAATATGCCCATAGTTACTAGCTTCACGCACTCCCATACAGTGTAATTTTTGGCTGGATACAGAAATACCGGTATCATGTTCAGGATAGAACACGTCAAATAGACGTAGCTTTGGTACCGGTCGTCTACCCTGAAGTATATTACGAGATACCTATATTTCACAAAAAAAAATTGTGGTTATTTATATTTTACCACCACCTAAAATGAGAAATTTTGAGTGTTTGAAACACTTAGGTTCACAGGCCAATTTGGCCCACAACCCCTGCTGTATATTATAAACTAAGATTAAATACAATTTGGCCCACGGGCCCTTCCTGCCAAAAAGAAGAAACACTTTGAGTGAACCCGAATTCATATCACTCTAAGGTTTGTTAGATCTGGACCGTCGGATTAGATTCGGCGCCGTTGCACCTTGGACCTGATTGGCCGGGATTCTGATCGGATTGTTGTGATCTAAATAAAAATATACTGTTACCTCAGAGTTGGAGGATAGATAGTTACCCTCGCTCCCCGGACCCACCTCTCTCTCTCTCTCTCTCTCTCTCTCTCTCTTACCGATCTGCTAATTCCTTCCCGACACCTAAACCTAATCATCCCTAGATTGCTCCAAGGCTCTCTCTTCTACCCCGACTCCCCCCGTCCCCTCATAGCCAACACCAAACACTAACCCTAGATCCGTAGGGCTCTCTTTCTCCCCGTCCCCTAACCCTACATCAGTAAGATAAAGACTGAAACGTACCAGTTCAGGAAGTTGGTTGCTAGTAGTAAAACGAACACTAAAATTTCCTTCTCCCAAGTATTGCTATTATCCCTCCAACTCGGATAAGAGCACACTTGGCCCAAAAAGTCCTTTCCGAAGGATCCATCAGGCGGTGGTGGAAGATGAGCAGAAGAGAGGTTGTTCAGAGAGACAAGCTCTGGGTACTTGACCAATCCGTACCCGTTATTATGCAATCTTGAAATCGTATCCTCTAGCATCAGAGGCACAACAGATCCGGTAACCAATCCAGGTACACGTCTAGGAGGTGCTACATGATGTAGACAGGAGAAAGGAGAGAGAGGGGCAATGAAACCCTGTATGCCATGGATAACAACCTGCCCGTTGTTGAACAGATCAGGTTTGGTAATCTCCAAGCCATTGACAAAGAGCTTGGGGTTAGGGTTTGAGGAGTTGAGAGCTGAGGTGGAGGTTAGGGTTAAACAACGACCCGGGGAAGCGGTGGAGAGCTTGGAAGAGAAGGGAAGGTTGAGGAGAGATTGTAGAGGGAAGAGGCCTGGTACAATGTGATCCCTCAAGAGGCGTAGAGGTGTGCAAGAAGAATGGAGACAAGAATGGAGGGAAGAATCAGAGGGAGCGAAGAGGGTAACAGGACCATTCCAGGATGAGATAATTGGAGAGGAGAGGGAAGGGAGAGCACTGGCGAGGGTGATGTTGCCGAGGGAGGAGAGGATGGGTGGAAGGATGAGAACTTGATGAGGTGGCGATGGATCTTGAGGTGTCGGTGGCATTGTAGAGGAAGGGGAGGTGGCGCTGGTTAAGGGAATGGAGAACAGGAAGATGAGGAAGAGTAGAGAGATTGCCATGGCCACTATAGAAGTAGCTACTAGCTAGTGAGAAAGAAAATAACGGGTGAAATGTTTCAGTGAGAACTGAGAAGTGTAGGGGTTTATATCGGAAGGAGGAGGTGCGTCATATGTGGATCCTCTGTGTCGTATTATTTAAATATTATCGTGTGTACTTTGTTTAGAAAGCCTAGGACTTGTTTTAACTTACGGGTGACACACAAATATCTATAGTAATTATCGCAGAAATATCCACTGTATGGAGCATCGAGGCGGGCAGTTACGGGCGTACGGTTTTTGTTACCACCGTTGCGACAAAATCTTTGATTGACGTAAAATGACAAGAATACCCATTCCTGGACAACTCCATATTTTAACAAATTTACAATAACGCCCCCTTTGATTCTCTCAGGAGGTTAATGCAGAGGATACGCATTCGGTTTTGACTCGCTGACGTGGCGCATCTTTTCATTTAGATGTCTCTATATTGATTTACAATTTTTATTTCCTTTTTATTTTCTTTCTTTCCATTTACAATTCTTTATGGAGGCATTTCCAGAGCGGCAGAGCCTGGTTGTATTAAAGATTTAAAATTGTTTGGCAAAAAGAATAAATAAATTAATAAAAGATTTAAAATTGTAATTATAAAACATAGAATGCAATAATCACGTGATTTTCAATGCGATATCAAGAGAACTATTAAATAAATTGTCAAATATTTATTAAATACTATTAATACCTAACAATAATTTCAAAAAGGATTGAATAAATAATCAGCTGAATCTGAGTTAAACATAAGAAGACTGAGAAACATGTCGACATGTTACACATAACTAATGAGTCTAAATGTCAAATAATTTTAAGTACACAACGAAACTGAGTTGGTTCATCACAGGTGCCTCCATAAGATCATATATATATATATATAGAGAGAGAGAGAGACTGACTAATATGCTTTTGACAGCACTTCGGCCAAAGTGCTGCCATCCAATTTTTGATTTTTCAAAATCCAAACAGTCGATCCGAACCGTTCATCTTATTCTCCATATTAATATCTGCTTGGAGACCAAATTTTACATTTTTTGAAATTTTTTTGCTATTTATTAAGCCACTTTGAAAATCGCTGATCCAACGGTGAACCCCTAATTTTACTGTTTGGCAAGCCACCGTTGGATCAGCGATTTTCAAAGTGGCTTAATAAATAGCAAAAAAATTCCAAAAAATGTAAAATTTGGTCTCCAAGCAGATATTAATATGGAGAACAAGATGAACGGTTCGGATCGACTGTTTGGATTTTGAAAAATAAAAAATGGGGTGGCAGCACTTCGGCCGAAGTGTGCTGCCGAAAGCATATTAGTCAGTCTATATATATATATATGAGGAGGGATCAAATTACACCAAAAATTGGTGACACATCTTGACATCAATCTCTGAACGTCGGATTTTCATCAAAATTCGCGCTACGATGGAGCGCTGATCAAATTGGACAGAACTGAGATTTCAATTTTGGCGTTGTTTTTTTTTTAATATTTTGCGTCTTCAACTGGTGTGTCCAGTTAACCTCAAATCCCTGTTGCTCCATCTCTCTAACCCGAAAAATGGTCCCAACAAAAACCCTAGCGAAACCCCGCACCCCCCCACCATGAAATCGCACCCACTCTCATCTCTCTAACCCCCACTCTTCTCTCCTCTCGCTGGCCTTCTCAGGCGACAAGACGAAATAGCAGTGAACTCCAACGAACCACCTGTTCTCTTCTCTCCTCTCTCTAATCTCCTCAGGTGACAATTTATTTTTGCTTTTCTGGAGTTTATTTGAGCAATATGAGATGTAATTTTTAGACAACAAGTCCTTACGACCAGATAATTGAGAAACCTAGGTTTTGTTTTTTTTTTTTTTTTGCTTAGATTTTGGGAGAGAGTGAGATCGAGTTTAAGTTTTGGAGATGTAGGGTTTCTCCCAAACGAACCAGCCTCCACGAAATTTTTTTGAGTTCGAGTTACAAATTTCAATGAGCAGTTCTGACAGTATGCGTTTGTCCCTCACTCTCTCTAATATAAATATTACATCTTTGATTTTGCTAATTTGGTTAATTTTAATCTTCAGATTGGTACCATATCCATGCTAACTTGGTTAAGTGTATCAATCGTTTTAATTAAAAATGAAAGTTCAAAAGCTTCTCATTTTCAATTGTGGAAATTTGTGGAAATCTGTCTACTGGCCTTGCCTTTTTTCTTCGTGTATTGCATCTTGTCTCATATTTTCTGATATGCTCTCTTCTAGCTTCTGAAACTTCTTTTCCTTCTATGTACTAGTATGTAGTGTCATACTGCCATTGCTACAAGTTGCTTGATTTATATTTATATTTTTATTTTTATTAATGCAGGAAGAAACCAAGGAAGCAGACACGTAGTTCACAGGGAACCCCTGAGGCCCGTCGACACAAAAGAAGGCATGCTGAAAAGTAAATTGGAACTATGTATTCCATTTGTATTAGCATAACTAGAATGCATAGCATAACTAGAATCGTACTATTGGATAGTTGTACATGGTTACCGGTAAAAGTGAATGAGTTTTGAAGGCTCAAATTATACATAGCATAACCCACGAGTGTGCTATGGGATTTTTTGCTGCAACTTTTTTTTTTTTGTGATTCCTTTTTTACATCCTTTTCACTCTAGTTTGTGTTAGATGTTAATTGTAACCAGGTGGGAAACTCCGAATGGAGATGTAACTATGTTTAGTAGTATTTGTTGTGCTTTGTTTATTTGTTGTGCTTTGTTTATTTTGTGGTTCAGGCTCTTAGGAACTTAGAAGCAATTTTTATATGTTATTCTCCTTTTTATGTTTTAATTTTATTTCCTGTTTCTTATTTTTCAGCTGAACTATTTTGATTGGCTATATATATTTCCTTGTATAAGAATCTTTGGTAAGTCATGAATTGCTAAGACCTGGAACTTGGTCAAATTAATGATTCCGTGCCATCATGTTGCACTGTTCAGTGCTCTTTTTCTGATGACTGAGAATTAGCAAGTGTTTAAAAATTCTTAAAAGTTTCAATAAATGAAAAATCTTGGTAACAGATGTTTAACATATTACTTTTTATTTGTGAGAGTGATTTGATGCTAATCTGTGACCTATAACTATATTTTTCAACTTTATTTTTTTTTTGTATGTTTTGGATGATACACCATACCAGTAAGAGTCTCACTAAATTCTTGTCTTGTGCACATAGATGGCAAAGATTGTACACAAATTCTAAGACATAATACTCATTGTAAAGATCAAAATCCCGAAAGAGAAGCAAGATACAAAAGATCATCCCAATTTTATTAGAGAGTGTATACAGTCCTAGTCAGTTTATGGTATGCTAATTATGCATCTTGGTCCTTGTATTTTTTTTTTTTACAATTATGACAGTGAGCTTATGGTGACGAAATCTGGTCCATCCATGATATTTATTACTTTGTCAAATAATTTTATGCACAAGTGACCTCATATTTATCATTATTCATATATTTCTATTATTCAATGACAAATTGTCAAGTTTACACTATACAAATACATGATGTCTATTCAAAGACATCTACCACCATCGTACCTAGCTTGAAAAGTAAATTCTTATAACTAAATTAAAAAATTAAAGACAAATGAAAAATTAAAGAATCTACTTGTAACATTCCAAGTTCACTCTACTGACAGCCCTTTCCATTTAATTGCTGAAATGCAGCTCTTTATAATTTTTAATTGATGAATTGGTACCATGGTTTTTTTACTAGCATAAGAAAAATTGAAAATACAAACAAGAAAGCCAAATCTAATCAATAATTTTTTAAAGAAAAAGACACTATAGATTTACCAAAAATCAAGGCAACAGAAAGTTCGCACCAGGTTCATCATTCAAAATATCCGGTACTCTACCGGTAGGAAGCCCCGCCTCACTAAATTTTTCAACAAGGTTTTTTGCAATAGAAGACATATGTTTATGGTTTTTTAAGTTACCGGCACTTCTAGGACTAACCAATACATGGTTGTGCACATTTTCTACATCTTTTACCACCCAATCATTTGTTCCTTTCTTTCGTGACACAACAAATGATACAGGACAACCATTTCTACTAGTTAATGTCATTTTCTTTTTCCCTTCTTCTTTGTTGTCTGATTTTTTCTGCAAACAATACCCTTCACGTGAGCATACGTATCGGCGATATCTTATTTCATTACTTCTTGCAAAAGTAGAAGTAGTTCGTTTTCGCATGTTAAATCCACTCACTTGAGCATAATGTTTGTAGAAACATTCAGCGTCCTCAAGTGATTCAAATATCATACCATTAAAAGGTTGCATGCCCTCATATTTTCTTGACTTTTGTGAAGTTTGTTCCTCCTATAATATTATTAAAAATGTTTTGTTAGATTATATAGTATATTAAGGTAGCAAGATAAATAATATAATTAAGAAACATTGCTTACCTTTTCAGGATGAATCGTGCTCATGATTTCATCTAATTCCATGCCATCCATTAGATTTACTTCCAAATCATCAATTTCATCTAAGGTGATATCATCCATTTGTCTAAAAAAGAAAAATAAATAATTTCATCAATAATACACCGTCGATTTAAGCATCACTCAGATAGTTACATTTATCGATACACCATTGAATTTTTTTTATGTATGTAACCGACAATACAACTCACTCTTTATAAAGCTAGACATACATTAAAAAGCAATTTTTAATCTAGGTTTCTAAGAAAGAGAAGTAGAGTGGACTGCTTATAAGGAAACATATAGATTTGGAGATTACTCAAACTATCCTAGGTTACAGATGCATTTTTATACAAAGATGCCACAACAATTTATAAAGCTTTTCTAGCAAAACAGGAGAGATTGAGGGACTGGGACCATGAAGGCAACACCTTTCCCATGTTTAAGTGTTTTCACTCAGAGACATCACGTTTTTTGGAAATTAGGCTTAAAAGGCATTGGCTGATGTAATTTTCTATTTCAATGCTAAGAGCACATGTAATGAGATTGGTTGTATTATGGGCCTACGGGCATGACCTAAGTAAAGAAAAATCTAGGTTTCTCAATTATCTAGTTGTAGGAACTTGTTGTCTGAAAATTATGTCCCAAATTGCTCAAATAAGTTCCAGAAAAGCAAAAAAAATTGTCACCTGAGAAGATGAGAGAGATGAGAGAAGAGAAGAGATAGTTCGCTAGGGGTTCGCTACTATTTTCATCTTGTCACCTGAGGAGGTCAGCGAGAGGAGAGAAGAGTGGCGGTCAGAGAGATGAGGGTGGGTGTGATTTCATGGCGGGAGGGGTTTCGTTGGGGTTTTTGTTGGGGCCATTTTCGCGTCAGAGAGATGGAGCAAGGGGGATATGAAGTTAACTGGACACACCAGTTGGAGACCCAAAATATTAACAAAAACAACGCCAAAATTGAAATCTCCGTTCTGTCCAATTTGATCAGCGCTCCATCATAGCGCGAATTTTGATAAAAATTCGACGTTCAGAGATTGATGTCAAGATGTGTCACCAATTTTTGGTGTAATTTGATCCCTCCTCTATATATATATATATATATATGCAACGATATGATGAGAAATCTTTCCTAGTCTGAGCGTCGTCCTCAATTGCAAGGTTAAGCATATATATCTGTGCAGAACTGATCGTCTGGTTTCAACCACAAGGCCTAGAGAGAGAGACAAAAGAGAAGCTGTTAACACACGAATTCAATACTTCCTAGTACATGCATACTGATAACACACGAATTCATATCCTCTCTATTATCCCAAAAGGGAATCTTTTACAATTAGCGGATCCATACCGTTCTTTTAAATTTTGCACAAATCTCAAAGCCCCCTGTGCTAGCCCAAATCCCAAAGCGGCTGAGATTTAATCTCAAACCGTAAAGTGAGGGAAATTGTCTACAGTACTGTAGAAGATACGAATCAGATAACACACCTCAATAATGCCCCAATTTAATTAATCCGTATCAACTAATTAAGTTTGATGTTTGCATGTTAAGCAAAACCCAAGGCCAAAACTACCTAACTACCAAGTGAGTTGACTGCAATCTCATCTAATTAATTCTAAGGGAAATTAATGGCACAGAAAAGCAAGCCCCTATAGGTTGGTTTTCACTTTTCAGCACTCAACCAAAGAAAAGCGCACCCAAGAATACGTGCTATACATATCAAACTAGTGACCACCCAATACAAACTAGTACGGGTCTTTTATCAACTAATAATAGTAAGGTAACAATATCCCCAAACCATACAGAAGCATTGCTTGTATTATTACTGATAATAAAAGCTGTACTAAATTATGTTTTGCTTTTACCTGGTGATGATATGTTATTGCTTCATCATACTTATCCTACAATGCAATAATTAAAGCCAGTTAGAAAATAAATACCAACAAAAATTAGGAAATTTTGCAAGTCGCGCCTAAAATCAGAAGAGAGGAGAGATGGGGAAGACAAGGGGGGAGGGAGGGAGGGAGGAGAGAGGGCGTTACCATAAGGTGGTAGGTATATGCAAGACCGGCAAATGCACTTAAACTTCGAGTTGAGAGAGCAAGGGCTTTTTCATAATATATAATTGCTTTATGGTATTTCCTTTTAATGAGCAGATAATTAGTACTTTTATAACTAAAAATAATGAATACAAAATTCAAGTTGTTGAGCCTTCTGAGACTTATTTTTCTTATTTATTTATTTTCTATATTATTATTTTAATATTTCTACGTACATTTCTTAGAACTTTTTGTCAAGAATGCCATTTGCCTGAGCTGGTGAAATCTACCAGTCTTTATCATACTCATACTTGTGTGAGTACAAATAGCTATTGTTACAACAATATATATATTTTCTTAAAAAGCATGTCAAATCTTTCAAGGAAGACTGACTTGAGTTTTCTCAAGGAATGTGCGAGATTGACAAGTGTAGGTTCCAATAGCTCGCTTAGAGGAAATGCAAGATTATCTAGTGCCAACTCAAGCCATTCTGGTGCTTTTTCATAACTGCAAATTAAGCAAATGCAACATTGTTGTCGTCAGCATCATTGCCCTAATAATATGGCGTGAGTAGTTTATTCATGCATTTTATTATTATTTATGAATTATGAGTGATGCAGCCAATAAACCCAGTTTTACTAAGCTGCTATGCTAAGTATGAAAAAAAAAAAGAAAAAAGGAAATACTTGTCTTACACCTTCATGTGGTATGTAACGACTCCTAGTTCATTGAACACAAGTGGATCATAAGGACACTTTTTTTTTCGCCTCCAAAAGATACTGCACACACCCAACAAATAAGGTATTAATCAGTAATGAGACATTTTTCGTCAGGTCCAACCATCCCCAGCCGTTTAAACCCCTTCAAAGGAAAAATGAAATGCTACCTGTTCGGCTAGTTTAAAGTTCCGAGTTCTCATGGACTCCATTCCAATATACAACATTGGTAAATAACATCTGATATAAGCAACAATATAAAATTAGAAATAATTAATAATGAGGAGGGTTCAAATGCACCCAAATTTTTGTGGACTCAAATGCACTCTATCTTTCAAATCCTTTTTCTCCGTTTTCAAAGTCCGAATAGTCAATCCAAACCATTAGATGCGATCTATATATTAAGATCTGCTTGGAGACCAAATTTTGTATTTTTTGGAATTCTTTTACTATTTATTAAGCCACTTTGAAAATCGCTGATTTTACATTTTCTGGACCATTGGATCAGCAATTTTCAAAGTGGCTTAATAAATAGTAAAAAAATTCCAAAAAATATAAAATTTGGTCTCCAAGCACATCTTAATATGTAGATCGCACCTAATGGTTCGGATTGACTATTCGGACTTTGAAAACGGAGAAAAAGGATAGGATGCATTTGGGTGCACAAAATTTTGGGTGCATTTGAACCCTCCTCATTAATAATATAAAGTATATATAAAAAGTTAGTTAGGCTATTGGTAAATGACATCATGCTAATGCTATGGATCCATAACTCTATTCTCAAAGTTCAAGCAGTCAATCAGAACCGTTAAACATACATGATCTTCATATGTTAACGGGGAGAAAAAGCCACTTAAATTGAGATCTGTACCTGCCAGTATCAAGTCGTCCATCTAAACCTAACTTTGGATTTCGGAAAGACGTTAAAAACAAATACAAACAAATCAATGACACATGTTTTAGAAAAAATAGTACCAATATATCATTTATTTTCAGAATTTGGACATATAACGAAATAATATTAATTGATCCATTTCATTTATCCACAACATATTCAGAATTATAATAAGGATCTGGGGATTTGATATAACTAAGTTATTACGTGATATAATAGCATCTGGGTATTACACAAGAGCCAACTCAAAATCAAAATGTTTTCTACTACTATTAATAAACTACATAATCACAGGAGAAGAGATGGGCTACAGTGAGTTGCGAAGTAAAACACGTTTTTATTTCACGTCATATTTTTATTTTAAAAGTCCAAATGACCGATCCGAACCGTTAGATGTTTAATGCATATTGAAATGTGCTTGGAGACCAAATTTTACATTTTTTTGGAATTTTTTTACTATTTATTAAGTATTTTTGAAAATTGCTGTTTTGCTATGTACATTGAAAAACAGTAAAATTTTCTGAACCATCAGATCAACGACTTTCAAAATTGCTTAATAAATAGTGAAAAAAAATTTAAAAATGTAAAATTTGGTCTCCAAGCACAACAGTTCGAATCAACGTTTTGAACTTTAAAATTACAAAATATAAGCGTAAAGTAAAATAATCATTTTACTTCGCAACTCACCATAATCCATCTTCACAGAAGAAAATAACAAATAGATAGCAGCACTTGAGAAATAATGGAGGTGCTATTTGATTGTTTTCCCTTTCTGTCTAATTTCAGCGACAATTCGAATATATTTTGAAACACGCTACCTAGCTTTACTTATTTAATTGCAGGTATTAATGATTTTAGACATACATATATAGAATTAAAAAGATTTTCCGAACTCAAAATCTTAATTTTTTGCGCTTAAAATGGCACCAGCCATTGTCATCTAACTTTGTGTTATGATTGCTTTGCGAAGTTAAGATGTACAAATCGGCCCAATGGGCCTTGCGTTTGTTTGAAAACTAATTATCCATTTTCCTCAATCCTTATTATAGTTGTTTATTAGGATACTTTTTTAGTATAGCCGGTAATAATAAGATACCTCTCACCAATCGCTTTTTTGTTGTTTTTAGAGTTTTTCTTACGCGCCAAGCGACGCGCATCAACTCATTCCTGTTCCTCTTTCTTTCCTTTTTCCTTTTTGCCTCTTGCCTTTTGAGAGGCAAGGAAAATAAATTATCAAATAAATGTACATGAATTAATTTTACAAGAACTAGTTTCATTTATATTATGATATACTATTTATCAAACATAAATTAAAAGGTTAACTTTGAAAAATTCAGATATACTAATAATCAAGTCAACTAAATTGTGTAAATAATAATTGTATTGGAAGTTGATTCACTTGGTGGAGCAAATTAATCACGCTGCTATTGGTCTTGTTATAACACGGTCAGGCATGTCGTTTTTTACGTGGTTTGTGTGTCATCTCGCATGTCTCTTTTTGATAAAAAAAAAATGACACAATATTACATGTTATACAAATTGATCTTGTCACGTCACTTCATGAAATTAGATTTCTAATATTATTTCTTTTATTTAATTATTTTTGAAATTTCTTCATATTTTTCTCGAGATTTTTTTTTATTGTACTAACTTAAAATTTGAAAAAAAAAAAATAAACTCGGTCATTCACGTAACATAACCGTTCTCCATAATTTTAGTCACGTTACGTCACATAAAAAAAAATCACGTAATATAAACATTTCACTTCTATTATACATTATGGTAAATTCCTAATCATTATTCGAATATTATGAAAAAAAAGCACATAAAAAACAGGGAACTGAAATTCCACATCGATTGCTGAGTTAAAACACTGATTTTTATTAATATCAAATATGTCCTTGCTTTGAAATTAATTTTAAAAATGTCCTGACCGTCCAAAATTAGGGCAGTCAGTTTTTTTTACCAAACTGCCCAGCGTTTGGGCGGTCAACTTTTTTTTTTTTTTACCAAACCGCCCAAGGGATAAACTAGTTTGTATTAGCAAATAGCAAATATATATTAGTTTTAAAATGATTGTGATTTTTTTTTTTACATATGTTTGCCAAGCATTAAATTTTTTTAGAGAGATTTTAATATTTTCATCTAAAATGTATATTATATGACACCTATCATAAATGAGTAGGTTGCAATCATAAAGAGATTATATGTTGTTGTATCAATTAGATTAGAACACTTTGAAGAGGCATTCTAATTTGTCATATTAGATTGCAAATACTTGAACAATCGCTAGGCACCCATTGGAGACATAAAATTGACAAATGCATATCCAAAGTTGCTAAAAAAAACAAAGGAAAGAGTCTTTAAACTTGAGTTGAAGTTTCCGATTAAGTTTTTCATTTTTATTTTTCGAACATGTAAAATACCAATTTTTATATCAAACATTCATTCTATAAACACACATCTCTAAAAAAAAATTATAGCAAACCTCGCCACTATAGGGTGGTCAGCTAAAATTTTTTTTTAGAGATGTTTAATGTGTATAAAATAAATGTTTTGATATTTTTTTTTAATATCTTTCGAGTTAGATTTATTACCCAAAGGTTTCGCAGTGCGATGTATTGCCTTGATATTTCTCATTTTTAGCACTGAATTGAACATTAAGAAAAATATCAAAATGAAAGTTTGCTATAAAATTTAACATTTTCATTTCCCATTTTTAGATGAAAATATTAAGATCTCTAAAAAAAAATATTATTGTAGCTAACCGCTCAAACACTGGGCAATTTGATAATTAAAAAAATGCTGGTCGCCTAAATGCTAGGCAGTTTGGTACAAAAAGCTGACCGCCCCAATGTTTAATTTCAAAGCAAGGACAGATTTATTAATTCTCTTTTTTAGGGTATTAACAATGTTTATAAATGTGTCCGCATCAACCACATATGCTTATGCAGTGGTATTCCGCATACAGAATCTCATGCAGTCAAGTTCATGCGATTTTGAATATACAGACACATATGTAGTCCATATGGACTTGAAAAAACCCTAAAAAAATATTTTTCTCTCGAGGAAATTAGAATCCATAACCTTTATAATATGGTAAAGAGCACAAACCACTAGACTAGATAAGGCTTTAGATATAAATTAGTTTATTTTATCTATATTTCTTTAACAAAGCATAGTAAAACCACATATATACTTTTGCATACAAATTCGCATATGCGGCATGAACAAAACTGCATTTTAAAACACTTGGTATTAATAAAAATCACAGGTTAAAACATGTTAGTCATGTTTACTTTCATTTGATACATTTTGTGATATGGTATTATATTATTATTTGAAAAATGTGAAGAATTAAGAATTAACTTTTAGTTTTATAGCAATGACAATGCTTTCGGTATAAACAGTCATGATTTAAAATTTCAATAGAAGAATTTGTTTTTAATATTAAATAATTAAATGATTTAACTTTTAATATTTACTCATAAAATAGTGTGAAGAATTTTCTCATACAAAATACAACTTGGCATTATGCTCTGAATTTTCTGTTTACAACAGTAAGAAATTTTTTCGTTTCTGCTGGAGGAGGCTCCATTATAATGTGGTTTATATATGTAGAGGTTAATTAATATTAAAACGTTTGTTTTGAAATTGTGGTAAAACAAATTAGTTTTTCGATTTTAAAGTCCAAGCGGTTGATTCAAATCGTTAGATTTGATCTCTATATTAAAATGTGCTTAGAGATCAAATTTTATATTTTTTGGAAATTTTTTAAAGTTTATTAATTCAGTTTTAAAATCACTGATTTTAATAAATAGTGAAAAATTTCTGGATCATTAAAAAAAAAATTTAACTGACTTAATAAATTATAAAAAAAATTCAAAAAAAATGTAAAAGTTGGCCTACAAACACATTTTAATATCAATTGAATATTGAATAGTTTGGATCGACTCTTTGAACTTTAAAAATGTAAAAACTAAAACATTTGTTTTACGGCTTAGGAACAAGCGTTTTGATATTAGCCAATTTCTCTCTATATAAATTACTTTGGTGATAAAAACAAGTGGGATTCAAATTAAAAATGCAACTAATTTATTTCATTTATTTTTAAAATTTTGTAATTAAATATGATTATCTATAAAATTTTAAGTGAAATATTATAGGTACCCTAATATTGACTTCGTATATAATATGAAAATTTAATATAATTAACTTTTAACTTTTACATTTAGAAGTCTGATTTCGTCTCGTAAGATAAAAACTACGTTTTAAACTCAAAAAAGAGAACAGTTTGGATCCGATGGTCATTGGATCCAAAGTGGTTTCAATGGGTTCGCTCACCATTGGATATGCTTTAGGATTTGCGCCTATACTTTTGCGTATGCTTTAAAATTTGTGCGCACAAATACTAAAACAGATCAAATAGTTAGTGAACCTATTGAAATCACTTTGAGTCTAATTGCTATCGGATCCAAGCTGAAGTCCAAACAAAAAGAAGACAAAATTTCAGTTTCCATCGGACCTAATTAACCGAAACAGGTTCGTTGCCCAATAAGTCCTTTTATTGGGTCGGGTTTAGAATTAGATAAGCATCACTCACCAACTCCATCAACTGTTGATACACGCCATCAGGATCAGGTACAGAATTAACCTTTCCATTTCTAGGATAAATAAGTCCAAATTAAAGGCCAAGTCTAGTTCAAAATTTTATTGCTATTTACTAGCTTTACAAAATTAAAAAAACCCTAAAAATAAGTTTTGATTTTTTTTCAACTCCATATTAAAAAAAAAATCCCTAATAATAGAGGATTAATGTTGCAATTAAAAAAGGCAAGTAAAACAGGCATCAAGATTACCGCTACATCCGTTTGTATTGCAAAAAAGAAAACCCTTGCTTAGCCCGGTTCGGATCCCTAAAGTAACTCAAATTTGAGTTCAGATCCTGACTGTTCGATCAGAATCCGGACTAATCGGTTCCGAGTTAGAATGTACGGTCACCTTTAATATGCGTGTAAGAGTAGATCATACGGTCCAGATTCAAATACAAAATTTAGGTTACTTTAGGGTATACGAATTCCCTCACCTCAGCCCTCAGGACTCAGGTTCCTGATCACCCACTGACATGTGAGGTCGGTTATTGGTGCGGGTTCCAAATTCCGCGACTCAAATTTGGTAACTACAACGGGCGCGGTTATATTAAGCTACCTCTCACCTCCCCTCGGCTCCTCTCTCTTCATCTCCCCTCTTTCTCTCTTTCTTATTTGTTGTTCCTAAAACAAAAATACAATTTCCTCCGCTGTTTCTCTCTCGTTCTCGCTTGAACGGTGAAATTTGAATTTAAAGTTATTCTCTCCTCTTTCTTTCTTCCTTACTCTCAATCAATCTCGCCGCATTCAACCTTTCCTTGGCGTTTGCTTTGAGATTCGGGCGGACTCGCCATGGGTCCCGAGTTCAAGCGCACGCCTCTTGACCCCAATCAGCATGATCGGTAATTTCTTCTTTCCATCAATTAATTTCCGCTTGTACTAGTTTTTCTTGGGGTTTTTAGAGTCCTATTTATTTGGTGTAAATTTCGTACTTGGTTTTAAATTTCCATGTTTATGTCGTTTCGTTTTCTTGTTGCGCTTTTTGGAGTTCAATTATCTCACGTTCTTTTGTTGAATCTGGTTTTAGATTGCGTATAGAAATAATTACATAACCACAGATGAGAAATCGATTAAGAAGGTTATAATTTCTGATAGATATGCGAGGTTATTGATGTTTTCAAAATATCATTTTGGGAATTTCGATTACCCTCGGAAAATAAATATTTAGCGTTTGCCAAATTTAACTAGTATAGGCTAAGTAGGTAACTTTTGTTTGTAAAATTTGAATCTCTCCCTTTTTGAATTTATATGATTTAGGGTATTAGGGACAGATTAAACTTCTGAAAATTGACATGGTATATTTTCTTTTACGGGGTTATTTTTTTTAATTTACCACATTGAACGAGAGGTATTCTATTGGCTATTTAATTTCGAACGTATAATTTTACTAATAAGAGGTTCAGCTGTAATTCTACTGCATTTGTTGGGAATACGTTTGTGCACATCATAGTTTATTTAATTTAGTTTATAGATTGATAAAGCAAAATTGTTTATTTTTTATATGGATTTTACCTGTGAGATCGGATTAAGGCTACTTTTAGTTGTGAGTTTATCATTATAGGTATAAAATTGTAAATTTGATGTCCAAAAAATAACCAACCATCCTGATATCATATATATGCAAGTTGATCCATGTCTATTTTTTTTTACAAGTTACTTGTGTAGATATGACTTGATCAATTTAGCAGATGATTAATTGGGGACTAAGATTAAATCTTGTCGAGTTAATTGGAGTATATGTCGAGGGCATTATTACTCTAAAAAAAAGGGAAGTGGAAAATAAAACCAAAGAATTTTCTATAGATTATTAGAGAAGATGCACTGAAATACTTGTGCTTTATATATTTTAATTCATTAGTGAAAAATGCAGGGGCGAAAGCAAGAAAAATACCACTACGGAAGATGCACTGGAGTACCTGGGAAAGGTTAAAAAGGCATTCGATCGGACACCGGAATTATATGGAAAATTCCTTGAGATCATGAAGGATTTCAAGAGCTCTAAGTAGGTTTTTGTTCCTTAATTTCTTGCTTTACATTTTTATAAATTTACTACTTTTTGAAGGTGCTGTCACTCAATGATTGTGGTATTTTCATTGTTTTAATGTAATTTTTTTTTTTTAAAGAATCCGTGTGCATGAGGTGAAGGACAAAGTGGCGAATCTATTTTATGGGCATGATGATTTATTGCTAGGTTTTAATATGTTCTTACCTGAGGAACACGCTATCACAATTCCGGTACAAAATCCAGTACCACCACCGGGACAACAACCAGTTCAAATTGACGATGCCATGGAGTTTGTGAACCGTATTAAGGTAACTGCAAGTTTAAGCCCTGGACTTGGTGCAATACTTGTAGTATAATTCTTTGGTTCCAACAAAAATGCAGCCCAAGGAAAAACTGTAGGCAAAACGGTTCCTCTTTTTAGTGTTTACAATTTTTATATGAGCTTTAGTCTTTGAAAATTTACAAGTGCTTATTGGTTATTATCTTTATAGTCATGAAACTGGGTTTAACAATTTCGTATCTTCCTTAATACTGATAAATTAATACTTGATTTAATTTGGATCAGTAAGTAGTATATTATTTGTGAAGAGTTTGAGGGGTGTGTTGTAATAAAAACTCCTGTACAGTTTTTATTTTAAAAACCTTAATAGAAATGTCAGCTGGTTCTGACCTTATAAAAAGTAGTATATTATTTACTTGTAGTATAGTTCTTTGGTTCCAACAAAAATACAGCCCAAGTAAAAACTCTAGGCAAAGTGTGTTTTTTTTTATTTTTTTTTATTTTTTAAGTGTTTACAATTTTTATATGATAGGTAGTCTTTGAAAATATACAAGTACTTATTGGTTGTTATTTTTTAGTCATGAAACAGGGTTTAACAATTTTGTATCTGTCCTAAAAGAAGCGGTTCAACAAGTGAAACTGATAAATTATTTTATTAATTTTTTTTTATACTAGACTCGGTTTGTTGATGAGCCAAGTGTATATAGCTCCTTCTTGAAAATTCTGAACTTGTATAAGACTAATCACAGGAGCTGCCAAGAGATCTACCGCGAGGTTGCTTTTTTGCTAACACCCCTATCATTTTGTCTAATTAATTCTTCTTGTTAATTTCCTTTTTCTGATTTTGCACGTATTTTGTGCATAGGTCCTACCCCTCTTCAAAGACCATCCAGATTTACTTAGCGGGTTTAAGAGATTCCTCCCTGAAAACAACAATGTACCCCGTTGGCAACCTGGACCCGAATCTGTTAGACAGGAAGACTGGTGCTCTACTATGACTTCTCTAAAGACCTCTCGACCTGTCAAGGTACAAAACCCTCTAAGTAACGGTGGATAATTCAAACTTCAGAATTATTTTTTTGCCGATACGCTCAGCTGTATGGACATATTCTCCTTTTGATTTGTGTTTTTTTTTTTTTTAAATTACAGAATGAGAAGGCAAGTAAGGAGAGCAAGGGAAGTGACCATAGTGAGTGTGAAGAGCGAGAATCGGATGCTGATACCAACAAAAAAATGTGGGAGAATGGATCTCAAAGCAACCCTCATCGTACGTTGTCTGACGAAGACAAAGAGGCCCTAAATGGTGAGCCCAAAACTCTTATTTAGACTGTATTTTGCAATACTCAAACTTAAAAGCAGACTAACACATTGTAGCAAGTGCAGATGAAACAATATTTGAATTTTTTAAGCGGGTACGGGCAAGGGTGGAGCCAGATGCTTACAAGGACTTTCTTAAGTGTGTTGATTTGCGGCGTGTGGGTGCATTAACGAAGGAGTCATTAGAGATGTTGGTCAGTTCACCTTTTATCAGTACCCTATTTTTTTTTTATACTCTAACATTCCTGACTTGTGCTGATCAATGATGATTTCTTGACCTTTTTGTACTTTATTGAATTTCTGTTTTAGGCACGTGGCCTTTTTGAGGATTATCCAGATCTCTTAGATGGATTTAAAGAAATCATTTTAGCTCATGGTGGCAAAGATGGTATGGAAAATTTCATTTGATATGATACTGAGATTGCAATTTTCATTTAATATTCTGATGTGCTGAAGTTAACCGTTTATGAAAATGGGCAGGTGCTGGGTTGTTGAAGGGTGAGGATGAGGAGGTGAGAGAAGAGCAGAAGAGAGAGAAAGAGAGGGAGAGATCGGAGAGAAGAACCAGAACTCCACCACTCTTAGCAAGAGAGAAATTCAATCTCTGCAAACCTGTGTCTGAGCTCGACCTATCTGACTGTAAGCGGTGTACCCCAAGTTACCGCCTCCTGCCGAAACATGTGAGTGTAGAATCTTTTAAGTTATTTATTATAGCCAAATTTTATAGTTGGTGAAAAAGAATATATTAATTGTTTGTGTACAGTACCCAGTACCTCCGTCAACTCACCGAACTGAGCTGGGGAAGTCGGTGCTGAACGACACATGGGTGTCGGTAACTTCTGGAAGTGAAGATTATTCATTCAAGCACATGCGCAAGAACCAGTATGAGGAGAGCCTATTTCGCTGTGAGGATGACAGGTGGGTCCAACATTTGTTTGTACTGGCATGAACTTTGTTCTATATTTATACTGGCCTGAAACTGGCTTCGCCATTTATTCTTGCCTTTGCTTTTTTGTTTTTTTTTCAATACTCTTTACTATTCGTGCCTTTGCTTTTTTGTTTCTATACTCTTACTTCGATTTAGTCAAAACCCAATCCTAGGAGTCGCATAAGTTGCCATGAATTGTGCAAATTATTGGCATTTTAACTCCAATTTTTGTGCTATATCACATCCATTTTGAGAAGCTCGTTTGTTTATAAATCTGTTTATTCATCCATTTATATGATTGTTGGTTTTCTCTTTCTCAACAGATTTGAGTTAGATATGTTGGTTGAGGCCGCAAAGTCTGCCACAAAACGGGTTGAGAAGTTGATGAAAAAGATAAATGAAGGATCTATCGATCTTGACGAACCAATTGAAATTGATGATTATTTGACTCGTAAGATGACCACATACTATATTGTTGTCATTCATTACCTTAATTTGGCATTAAATTTTGTTTTCTTTGCTTCTGAAACAGCAATGAATGTGAGATGCATAGAGAAACTGTATGGTGATCATGGATTAGACGCAATGGACGTGCTCCGACGAAAACCTGAAGCAGCATTGCCAGTGCTACTAAGTCGTCTGAAACAGAAATTGGAGGAGTGGGACCAGTGCCGTATCGACTTCAATAAAGTATGGTGCGATGTGTACGCCAAGAATTATCATAAGTCGCTGGACCACAGAAGTTTCTATTTCAAGCAACAAGACATGAAGAACCTCAGCTCCAAAGGTATGTTAATATGTTGTACTGCTACTAAATTTGCAAAAATAATGAAGTGAAAAAAAAAGCACTGTGGACCTTTTACAACTTAATAAAAAGAAGGGGGAATTCAACCTTCAAAAGGGGGGGGGGGGGGGGGGAATTTCATATATACCCTTTAAAAACTTCAAAATTACATACCCCCCCCCTAAAATTCATAATGTCATATTTATTCTTCTAAATTTTATAAAAAGGGAATTTTTTATTTTTTACTATTTTTTTAGATAGGTGTAATCACTGTTTTTCAGAAGATAGACCATCCAAAAACAGATTTTGTACCTATCTAAAAAGATAGTAAAAATGTCCAGTAAGGGCGTGTTTGGATGCACTAGAGAATAGTAGATTAAGAATAGCGAGAACAGCTACTATTTAAGAATAGCGCTAACTCAAAGCTATTCGGAAGTTGTTTGGATTGAACATTTAGAATTGCTACTGTAGAGATTGAGGCTTTGAGAGATTTCATTTGCTATTCCATGTTTTTGTAGGAATAGCGAGAACAGCGCTATTCTCGCTGTTCCTGAGTATGTTTGGATGGATCGGAACAGCGCTATTCTTGCTGTTCTCGCTATTCTCGCTGCATCCAAACATACCCTAAATATAAAATTTGATCTCGAAGCACATTTTTATATGAAGATCATGTTGAGGAGTTCAGATTGATTGTTTACTTTAAAAACAGAAACAAGGATTGGAAGCATATTTGATTGAGGAACAAAAACAATGAGGCATTTTAACCAGACTCATATGAGATATGAATTTTAGAGGTGGAAATATATCATTTTTAGGTTTTTGAGGGGTATACATGAAATTCCCTCTAAAAAAAGGGGGATCTAAACAAAATAAAGTGAATCAAATTGGTACCAGCTGATACAGACAACAAGAGCAATTAAGTCAAGACTTTTCCCTCCTTTATTTATTTTTATTTTTTCTGTTGCTACAGCTCTACAAGCAGAGATAAACGAGCAGCATGTAAAGAACATAGGGGAGGATGCAAATCTCCTTGAAATTGGTGCCAAGGTCAGCATGTCAGGGACTCCTGACATGCAATTTGACTTCTCGGATTCTGATTTGCATGAAGATCTGTACCAAGTGATCAAACACTCTTGCAATGAGGTGTTCTCCGTTGACCAATCGTGCCAGGTCTTGCACCTCTGGGCGTTTTTTCTTGAGCATTTTTTGGGTGTTGCGAATCATCAGCACGAGTCAGAGGTTATGAGTAAAAACCGAAGTGGGAAGGCATGCATTGTGCGTGTAGGTGAAATTGCAGGAAGTGGAGCTGTCGCTGACGAGTCCTCCAAAACTGCTTCCCCAGGTGCCACAGATGCAGCAGGCCCTGCATCTAGTGCACAAAGAAAAGGTAACGACCAGACTATATTGCGATTGTATGTGGTTGTGCATTTATCTCTATACAGTTTTTTTTATTATTTGTTTACTGGTGTGCATTTTCCTCAGTAGCAGGTGTCAATGGTGGACCCCTCTGTAAAAGTGGTGCTACAGTGGAGGCTGTTGCCCGGCATCTAAATTTAGCTCCTTCCCAAGTAAGAGCGCACACATGCACTCAGCAATGCATTTTTTTTTTTTACATATAGAAGATATATTTATGAGTTATTTATTTAAACAATTTTGCGACAGGATGGCATGAAGAGACCTTGTCGGAGCAGCTCACCCAAGGTAGAGAGAGAAGAAGAGAGAGAAGAGGGAGAAATTTTGCCTGAACCAGGGGACTCTGACGAAGAGAATTCTCTCTCTTCAGGCGCTAGAATTGGGGTTGAGAGAGGAGAGGAAACTTCTGGAAGCTCTGAGAAAGAGGGAGAGTTAGATCACCAAGAGAGGATGGAGAGTGAAGGAGAGGCCGATACGTCAGATATCACCAATTCACCTTCTTCTCGTGGTTTCACTACTACGGCAGGGCCACTCGCTAAGCACTGGACTGGTCCATTTGTGGCAAAAGAAAATCAAGTCTTTTATGGGGATGCACACTTCTATGTTCTCTTCAGACTTCACCAGGTATGTGTGACTTTTCATGTTACCATTTTTCTCCTTTGACAAATAAATCTAAGGTTGTGTATATATATATTAAACTGATATTTGAATTGCAGATATTCTATGAGAGAATGCTTTCAGCAAAGAATTATTCTATCGATGAAGAAAAGAGATGGATCGCTTCGAGGGGGGTTTCTAACTCTCCTGACCTTTACTCGAGGTAATTCTTGATAGAAATAATTCAAACAAGGTTGGAATAAATAAGTAAATTTATAGGTTTATTACTGGTCACATAGGTAGTCTAATGGTCAAATTTTATGCAATTTGAGTGTCTTTTGATGATTTGTCAAGAACCATTAAATTCGAACCATTGAAAATTCAAGTCAATTGTTTATAGACATGATGTGTTCATCGTGTAGATCATGATTAGAATGTTGGATTTCAAATTTAAATTGAACTTTTGAAGATTGTCAAAATAAATGGTTGTCAAGTGATTCCTTCATTTCAATGATATTTAATTTATATCCTTGTAATTGTTGTTGTTTGTGTTCATATTTATTTTCATGCAAGCATGTCAATGACCATTATTTTCACGCAAACAAGCTTAGCATGGGTTTATTTGGAAATGTGGAAGTTCCATGCAAATTGTTTTTTTTTTTTTTGTTCTAATGTGTGCTTTGGTAATCAATAATAAAAATGCAGATTTAAGAGGGCATTGTACAATCTACTGGATGGGTCCATTGATAGTGCCAAGTTTGAAGATGAGTGCCTGGCTTTAAGTGGGACCCACTCATATGTGCTTTTCACCTTGGATAAATTGATTTTTAAAATTGTTAAGCAGGTTTGTGTTTTCTAGACCCAAAAAAGTAAAAATAAAAGGAGGCTTTCTTGTACTCTTTGTATATAATTTATTAGATTATATGAACTTTTTTTTTTTTCCAGCTTCAAGTAATAACATCAGATGAGATGTCTAAGAAGTTGCTTCAACTGTACTATTATGAAAAGTCTCGTACGCATGGTCGAATTGTTGACCATGTTTATTATGAAAATGCCCATGTAATTGCACATGATGGTGCATTATACCGACTAGAAAGTGTAAGTTCATATGCACTGTTCTTTCAAAAAAAAAGTACACACACACACACACACACATTTGGATGATATATAAGCATATCTATTGTGTTACTGATTTTAAATTTGATTTCTTTTCATAGGGTTCAAATCCGACCAGACTAACAGTCCGATTGATGGATGTGGTGCCCACAAATTCTAAACCGGCCACTTCAAAAAACCCTAAATTTGGTGGGGATCAATCGGAGGACAATTTAATGATTGAAGAAGCAACAGAAATAGGAGGTGTTTATCTTAAGAGGTAACTTTCTTCAATTTAATGTATGGATCTTTATTTGTATATTTATACACATTTATTATTAATTTATTGACTTAATTTGATTTTCAGGTGCAAGCGGAAACGAAATTTTCTTAATGACACAGCCTTGGATGGAATTAGAGTACATAATGGGCTAGAGTGCAAAGTCTCAGGTACAACATCCAAGGTAAATCCTTGAACATATTTTTTTTAATGAAATTTTAGTAAGCATTTTGCCTGCTATGTCACCAAAAAAAAAAACCTTTGCCCGGTAAATTAAGAAAAACTGTAAAATAAGTTGACAATATCCTTGCTTTTGTTTCTTTTTTTTCTTTTTTTTTTTTTGCTTTTTTCTAGGCTGTGTATGTGCTACACACAGAGGATTTCATGTACCGAAAATGTAAAAGATGGCGCCATTCTGAAAATGAGATGTCTTGAGTTAATCCATAACCGAAGTTTTGTGTCTTCTTTTTTTTTTTTTTTTTTACTTGTGTAGAATCGATTCATTTAGTCTTATCTGTAGTGAGTTGACATGCTAACTATAAACTTGCTGTGGATGTCAAGTAAAGCATAATTTATAGGTAAATTTATTATTGCTTCTTTGGAAGGGTGCTCAATAATCTCTTTTGTTTATTTTTAAGAGTAGATCAGGATTGCCAACAGAATCATGCGTTAAGTGCTTAATTAGACATTGCTTCTGTATGCTCTGCATCTCTTGTATTGATGCTGCAACCAAAGAAAATATCAATCAGAAATTGAATAGTTCTTATCTTATCGTGCTGATTTCTCATTAGATGGTTCTTTCATAATAATTCTCTAACTTAGTAACTTCCCCTGTTTTGGGTTGATCATGCATCACGCAGGAGTTCGTGTGTCGTTGAACAACTGCTGAATATCAAAATTCATCAAATCTGCGTTATTATCGTCTGAAAAGCCAGTTGTCTCACAAGTCATAACATAGATTTCAACCGTTCAATTATTCCGCGATCGAAACTGAATAATTGAGCAGTTGTGATATAAAACGAAATAGTATGAAATTGATGGGTTTTATTTTTATTTTTTGCTATGAGTAAAAGTTTAAGGAAAGCTAACTGAAGCCGATTTATATGAGTTGATAATTATTTTTCTCATTCTCTCTCTCCATCAATCTATCTCACATGCACTAAAGTTCATAAAAGTTAAGAATGCACATTTATTTCTGAGTGAGTCTATGGTACTATGCATATTACGATTTGTTACCGTGTTATAGCTCTATATTCGAGTTTTCAAATCCTAACGGTCGATCCGAACCGTTCATCTTGTTCTTCATATTAATATGTGTTTGGAGACCAAATTTTACATTTTTTGCAATTTTTTTACTATTTTTTTAGATTTATTGAAAATCACTGTTTTTGGATGGTCTAGAATTTTCAGATCAAGTGATTTTCTAAATATCTAAAAAAATAGCAAAAAAATTTCAAAAAATGTAAAATTTGGTCTCCAAACTCATATTAATATGAAGAACAAGATGAATAGTTCGGATCAACCGATAGGATTTGAAAACTCAAATATAGAGCCGTAGCATAGTAACAACCCGTGATATGCATAGTACCATAGACTCACTCTTTATTTCTCCATTCTTCAGACCGGTCTTGTGCATTAAACTTCACTCTGATTAACAATATGTTATGATAAGTATAAAACGATTTAGAACTTGAATTTTGTAGTATTAGTGGGTATTTGTGGCTAGCGAAGTAAAATTATATTTAGGTCCAAGTTGATCAATTGCAGTTACAATTAATAAACATTTCATTTTGATAACATTTGGCGACGACTGTCAAGTGTCAAGAATATCAAATTTACCATCAATTATGATCGTATCTTAACATTACAGAATATAACACGTACAACAAAAATTGCGTTACATTACGGTTTACATTAAGAAACAAATTTCTCAAAGAGTTTCTAAACCATGAATATATTATCATATCTTAACATAATAGAACTACGGGCTTAGCGTACTGGCGCAAGCCCCATCTCTCAGAGACAGTTCAATTGTCGCAAAAGGGTTCTAAAATTAAAATATATTGGAATTGGAATGAACCGGGAGCCCTTAAATAAAAAACATAAATGGAAACTCAGCCGGTATTTCTCATACCGGCCGCGATGCCATTAATGGTAACAAGCAACGCATCCCTGAGCTTGGTGTTCTCCTGATCCTGCCGCAACCGCTTCAAAATCTCCACCTGAAGCATGTTCATCGGGTTCAGATATGGCAACCGACTCTCAATCAATCTCCTAAGACTCCTGTTGTTCGCCGACAGCTTCTCGTGCCCGCTCACAACCAGCACGTAGTTCCCGGTACGCACCAACTCATCCCTCAATGCCACCCCCACCTTTCGCCTTTCGCTTGGCACCAGCACCTCGTCGTAGTGCTTTGCTATCTGCACGTCCGCCTTGGCCAGAACCATCTCAATCAAATCCATTGTCGATTGGAAGAACGGCCACTCCTGGTACATGGTGCAGAGCTCATCCTTGTACCCTTGCTCGCACGCGTGCCTCAGGCCGGTACCAACACCCAGCCAAGCTGGAAGTACGAACCGGGTCTGGGTCCATGCAAAGACCCACGGGATGGCGCGTAAATTGCCGATGCCAGGTGTCTGTTTGCGCTTCGTAGGGCGGCTTCCGATGTTTAGAAATGGCAGTTCTGATTGGGGAGTTGCTTCTTGAAAGTACGAGATGAAATCAGGGTCTTGGTACACTGTCTCACGGTAATGCGTACAGCTGGCAGTTGATATCTCATCCATAACATCACGCCACCTTTTGTCTCGAGGGGGCAGTGGGGGCCGCAAGGTTGCGAGAAGGACAGGCTGTGGTGTAAATCTCGAGCTGTCTAACAGCCATCTGAGGAAGCCCAAATTTGGCCTGCACCATCTCTCCCTGCTCAGTCGACCTCAGTGTACCCTTCAATTTCAAATCGTTACATAATTAAACAGTCCATAATACTAATATGAGTGAGGCTATGGTGCTATGCATAGCACACAATGGCCCATAGTACGGACCAATCTGCACTATGCATAGTATCATAGCCTCATTCCTAGTGTTAGTCCATAATTAAAGTGAACATAACAGGAACATGATGTGTAGACGCACCATAACGGAGCCGGGAGGCTGGGACTGAATGGCGAGATGGGTGGGCCCGCCTCCACGACCAATGCTGCCTCCGCGACCATGGAAAAGAGTTAGTTTTATTCCAAACTCCTTACATACAGCAACAATCTCCTCTTGTGCCTTGTATAGTTCCCATGCTGCAGTAAATCGACCAGCATCCTTGCCTGAATCGGAATATCCTACCATCACCTAGAAAGAGAGAGGTGTTGTTAGACATTGATGTTTAGACGTTAATGTTGTGTTTTTAGATGACGATGTATTTTTATGTGCATGTATGATATTCTGGATGCAATTTTATGTTTATTAATTGAAAATTATATTTGACAGCTACTGTCAAGGTTTCAAAAATAGAAGAGGGAGAGGTCTTGAACAATAGTATAGCATATATGATTTTCATATTTAAATGCCAAAGGGAAATTAGTAAGAGAGAATTTGTACTTTACCTCTTGAGTACCGTTATGGTTTTTTATTATATGATCTCTGTACCAGTCAATGGATAACAATTGTCTTATCACTGAACCAGCATCTTTCAAATCTTTCACAGTTTCAAACAAAGGAACAACTCTCAACCTGTTTAAAAATTTAAAATGAAAGAAAATATTATAAATTATAAATCTAAAACAACAGAAATTTACTAAATGCTGGTTGCAGTGTAATCATAGGATGATTTTACTAGTATAAATAACCAATGTACCAGTCTGAACAACATATGATGTACTGAACCAACCTCTAAAGGCTGTTTTTGGAAATAAAGTAAAATAAAATCAAAGGAATTTACTGGTATGTGTACCAGTAGATAAATAATAGGAATTAATCTAATGCCCAGGGACTAGGCTGTAAAAACTTTTTTATATCTTATACAATGCCAGATGGCAACTTGCCACCTGACCTTCAAAAAGAAAAGAAAAGGAATTTAATTTATTAGTCTTACGGTCCACCGGGGCAAGGCTTTCCAAGCTCTTCGGATACGGCAAGTCTAGTGTCTTTCTGTAGAAGTTCTACCAGTAGCACATGACTCGCCTTACATGTACCAGCATATATAAAACCAATTATATATCAATAACAATATGAAAAAAATTATTATATCAAGTAAAAGGTGAAGAAATTTTCGATTATGACAAAATACATTAGAGGCCATAGAAATAATGTAGGATCCAAGCTTGTCACTCCCTAGCTCAGCTGCTACCCTAAATGTGTCGAGAACTTCTCTTGCTTCCGCACTCGCCTCCTAGTATCAGGCAAAATACAATCAAATATAATGTCAGGATAAAAGAGAAACATAATCAATCAAGGTAATTATTGAATTTCAAGAAAATAAGAAAAATGCTTCATTGTTTTTGTTATATTCTTACAGGTCTCAATTCTTCTTTATTTATAGACTACTACTCCTTGTTACCGTTATTGTGTTGCCTAAATTACAAAGATACGAATAACTAACGGCTAATTAAAGAGACCCGATTATTAATCTTGCTAATATAGCTGACGGTTATTTTACAAAAATATTCTATATTCGCAACAGTAATCAATCGATTATAACAAAAAGAAGGAAAATAGCAAACTTCGAATTTATAGGGGACGATGGGTCGTTTGTTCTCGAGTTCCTTGACCAAAAAATCGAGGCGTTTTGGTTCGTCCCACTCGGCATATGACCCTGCCTCGATTGCCTTTGTTATTTCATCCATTGCTTCTGTGTGTCTACTCGCTTCTTGACGAATATCAAGCTTCATCAAAACCATACCAAATGTCGAAACCCTCCGAATTAAATCTGTCAGACGGCCATCAGCTAGTGCCACCGAACCACTTGATTCCTTCATCCAAAAATTTACAACTGTCCATCAGAATTTTCATAAAATCTCATTAAAAAAAATGTTAAAAAGAAAAGCTCACCAAAGATTCATGGCATAAGAGTAATGGTTGGAGTAGTTGATCAGCATTTTCATAAATCTCATCAGGCTGGTCGAACTTTGCTGACAAGCCTTCTAGAAGCAATTCCAGTCTTCTACGAGTCTTCACCAGCTATTATATATTTATTTGCCCAAAATATAACAAAAATGAGAAAATACCCAAATATTATACATCAAAGATAAATTGTGAAAACTATAATGGTACCTTCTCCTTGATATGGCCTAGAACAACTCTATACGGTGCAGTGCCGGGCCGCAGGCGGCTGGGTTCTAGAAGCTTCCGGAAGCTTGACTTGGGTGCATTAAGTTCAGCAAGCATCTTACCTTGCTGACCTGGCATCCCGGCCAACAAAAGATTCGAGCCGGATCGGGCAAGTCTCGGACTTGCTAGCGGGGTACCTGACCCGTTTTCTTCAAAATTGTTGACAATTACTTGTGGATTCTTTTGTGAATCCTGAAATAATACAGAGAGTATACTTGATCATGATCAAATAACATCCATAATTTAATGTTTGGCAAAAACACATTACTGGATTAGTTTGATTTTATCTTTAGGAAAGGAATAAACAAAAAGAAAAAGTTTCAAACAATTTAATTATCCTTTTTCTCATACCAAGCGATCGAGGCGAGGCGGAGCTTTCCTTACTCTATACTGCCCCTCATTGCACTCTGTATCCAAATCACAATAGATTTAGTAAAACTGAAAAGAAAAGCATGATCTCCTTGTTATAGAATGGAAAGATAATATAAAACCAGGAAATGTACCAGTACAAGAAGGCAGATCAGCATCCGCTGGGAGCCGTATGGGCAACGCCTTGTTGCTTTGATGCTTGCGGTGGAGTTTATCTGCGCTTTCATCCTGTTTCTCATCATTCTCGTTCGATTGAGCCTCTACACAATATAATTAATACATATTATATTAAAAGCAAAGTTTGATGGACTAAAATATATATAAGAAAAATTACAGTTGAGAGGTTGACTACAGAACTAAAAGTAAAAGAGTAAAGAGAACAAATATCACACCTTTGGTTAAAATTTCGTTAGCTAAGGTTGCCAGCTCATTGTTGCATCGGTTCATGGAGAGTTCAAAACTGAGGTTGTCTATTTCTCTTACGTACATATCAACTGCCATCCATTGAGAAAGCAGAGATACATCTTTTGTAACCTGTTATACACGGTCAACAAAGAATGCCAAATTTTTGAAGATTTTGATATATTCTGATCGAAAAAAGTTAGTAATTAGAGTGAGACTATGGTACTGTACATGCATAGCTCATATTGGTCCATACTATGAATTAATATCTCCATTTTTAATTTCAATAAATCGATCTGAATTGTTCAACAGGATATCCATATGAAATTATACTTGTAGACTAAATTTTACATTTTTTAGAACCTTCTACTATTTTTAGATGGTAGAAAATCACTTTATCTAAAGATTTTAGACCATTTAAAAGTAGTGATTTTCTACCTATCTAAAAAAATAGTTAAAAAGTTTCTAAAAGATGTAAAATTTAGTCTGCAAGTATATTTTATGTGCTAATCATGTTGAATTGTTCAGATTGACAATTTGAACTTTGAAAACAAAATTATTGATCTGAAGTAAGGTCAATCTGTGCTATGCATAGTATCATAGCCTCACTCTTGTAATTAAGCTTGTAAAATTGAAGTGCTTGAACTAACTTTTGCTGTGACATAAGGGTTTCCATCGCGATCTCCTCCCATCCATGAACCAAATTTGATAGGTGTACATTTCAGTGGCAGTGGCTTCCCTGTGTGCTGACAATTACAAAAAACCAAGATAATATGATAATCCATGTCATATATTTATGAAAATGTCTTTGAAAACATTAGACAGTCACAGTACACAGAAGAAACCTTCTTTAGAGCACTGCTGACGCGGCGCAAGTAGTGTGGCACAGCTCTCCAAAGAGATTGCTCCACTATATGGAGGCCTATACAATCAACAAAATTAATCAAGATAAATTGATAAGTAACTTCAATTTAGGGGGAAAAAAATGTAAGAAATAATGACCAGCTCTAGCTTCATCGACGGGAGTTGGTTTGTGGCGCCTTAACTCGTCGGTTTCCCATAATGCAGCTATCTCTCTCACCTATGCATAAAGAATATAATTCAAGTATTAATTTCACCATACATCTGAGAAAGATACAGAGAGAAGATAAAGATTTATTTACCATATCGTCAATTAGCATATCCTTATCCTCTCCGGTGAGATCTTTACGCTCGTTGAATTCCAAAAGGTGCTACTCAACAAAATCAAATGATAACCATATCTTAGTAAAAAAAATGGTTTGGCCATGTTGTAAACTACAAAATGAGAAAAAGAAATGTAAAATCTATATTTTTTTTATCTACCGCAAGTCTGATGTGCTTGTATTGAAGGGAACGTCTATTAATCTGAGTAGGATGTGCCGTGAGAACTATTTCCACTACCTGTCATTACAATTTACACACACAGTCAAGCACAAACCAATCAATGTCCTTGGTTGCAAGTTTGAAGGATATTTTCACAAAAAAAAAAAAAAAATTACATGCATACCTGTTTGCAAACAGTTTCGTAGAGCTGGTCTGGTGGGATCCCACCTTGTACTAGCTTATCAAAAGTGTCGTCGCATGATTTTGATAACCTTTCTACAAATCGTGCCTTAGAAACCCTGAATTATAAAAAATGTATCAGCCCGTTATCTATACTATGTAACATGATTAGAATCTCAAGTAGAATCAACTTAAACATAAATTACCAAAATAAAAAGCAAAAGAAATTTAGAAGAAAAAAAAAGGTCACCTATGATGGGTCTCGGCAATGCCCATGAGATTGAGGTAATGGCTGAAGGCACGAGCAAGAGTGAAAGCCTCGTCGAGGGTCATTTTGGAGAATTCACTCGTCAACTGTTTTTCGAGTTGCTCCGCCACATCCTCCATTCCGGCTGCTCTCATGTTCATTGCACTCTGAACATACATATCAAGCGATCATGCACACACACATATTTGCATACAAATCAATACAAATTTTTTGTTCATCTTTTCATATTACCTGTGCAAGGATGCGCTTGCGGTCGAGTGTTTGGATGAAATCGGGACCCACCTCATGGTGCAAGATGTCATTCAAGAGGCTACCCAGCAAGCGACAATCATCCTCAAATGACTGAAAAGATATCTCCTCCGCTATATCGTCCGTTATATCCAACATTTTCTTGGCTATATCGTTCTTCTTTTTTTAATTCTCTTTGGAGTTGGTTGTGTTATTTATTACAAAGACAGAGAGAGAACCTGGAGAAGAGAAGAGAAATTAAAGAGAGAATGATACTACAAAAGAATAAATCGTGGCGACCTAAAATAAGTTAATGCAACAAAGCCACAAAATAAAGCATTATGGAAAAATTAAAAAAAAAATACTAAGAAAAGCAAAATCTCTTCTGCCTAATTAAAGAACAGTTTTCGTTCCTGGTTGGCTGTTTTTCTTTTCTTTTTTTCATAATCAGATTGTTGAATTTACAACTTAATTTGCTACTGATTACTTTGGTTTTCATCAAGTGAAGTGAGATGATTAGTTTTGCAATGCCAAGTGAATCTGTTATAGAATTGAGGATCTTTTAATTTTGGGCCATGTAAGAGAAAGACCATATTCTGTTGTAGTGTCCTTGTAGATAATTTGGGGTTCATCCTGAGCCCAAATCGTTTTCCTTCTTTGGGTTGCAAAAAACATTCAAATTTGTCATTTCTCAAGGGCAGATAAGAGAGAATGGAGGAAAAAAATTAGCATAGGGGAAAAATCTTGCTTTTTTTTTTATTTTTTTTCTTTATTTGGTTTTTTCATAAAATTTTCTTGTATGTCTTACTTTATGTGAAATACATTTTTAACTTTATATACTTTAGCTTTGATCAAGTACATTTTTTTCTTCAAAATAGCATTTTGTCCAGAAACAAGTGTCCGATAAGCATTGGACCAAATTCAATTCGATACTTGATCAAACAGTTTATTTTTAAATCTGTTTCATGAATCTAAACAGAAGCGTGAATGTTGATGCATATCATTCTGTTCTGATAACTGTCGAAACAACCCTTTTACATACCTTCTTCAATTTTTCCCTTTATGTTTGCATTACATATTGTGATATTCACATTTGCACAACTCTAATTATTTTTTTTTTCTCATTTAACAGACACCTCTCTCCAATTTTATAATTTATTGGCAAAACACACTGAATTGTTGCCTGCTTCCGTGATAGCAAAAACCACCTTTCCTGCTCCACAGTTGTAGTTTTTCTCTAGACCCGGTCTAAACTGACAATCAACAGGGACCCACTCATTTCTATACATACGAATACGAATCTCATAATCACGGCTCTCAACGTTAGAATCAGAATACAAGTCGATCATAAAATCAAAATTATAATTGGATGAATCGATAAAAATCGATCAAATTAGAGAACAAACTCGGATTTTCCTAAAAAATAACTTAGTTTCTCTTTCTACTAAAAATGGGGAAAAAAAAATGAAATAATATAAAGCATATCGTGTGCATATAGTTTGTTCATAGTATAGAAACTAAGTTAAACATTACAAAAAAAAAAAATACGCACTCTTTATCTTTTTAATAATTGATAGGCCATGGTCCGCTAAGAATCACGTTATATTCTCAAACAAAACAGTATACCGCATGTACACCATGTTTTTTTTAAATATTATCTACTGCTTTAGGCTTCTCCTTTTTGAGCCGCGTCTACCATTGTAATTTATATCCTACTACTATTTAGAATTCATTTTATATTTATTATTGTAATGACTTTTCATTTACAATTGATAACCTATAAATAGAGGCATTGTAATCTTGTATTGTACATATGAGAAATATATGAATAAGAGATAACCGTTATTTACATTCTCTTCATCTTGTTTGTGTTTGTTTATTTTTGCTTTATAACACGTTATCAGCACAAGAGCTCTACTATTTAAAGATTCAAGGTAATATTTTTTTTTAATATTTAATTATGTTATCTTCTATATTATATTATGATGTTATTTTTTTACATTTTTTGTGTGTTTAACATAGATTATGTTAAGATATGGCCCGAAGCCATATGATTATATTATTATGTTAATTTAATGGTCCGAAGCCATATAAATATAAATTATGTTAATGAAATTGACCTGAAATTATTTCATCAATTTTTTTAATTGATCTGAAGTTCAATTATAAGATTAAATTATTGAAGTTACATGTTAATCATAAATTTATAATTTGCAATTTTTTTTTATAATATATGGTAGGTTCCAAGGATTATAAACTTTAGTTTCCAAGATCTATAAACTTTCATTTTTGTTTTTGTTTTGCTCTCTTAAAAAATGACAAATTCTTTAATGATTACTATAACCTGCGCTGCCGGTTATATATATTTGAGTTAAATAATATTTGTGTGCAACATTAAAAAAAAAAAAATCAACACAGAGAGTTAAAACGAAAATAAAAATAAAAGGTTAGATCCATTTAGTATTTTTTTTTATTTTGTTGAATATTATTTAACTTACTTAATACTTTTGTGATAGTATCATTATGTCGAACCTTGCCAAATTTGAATTTGTGGCTTTTGACATTACGGGAAAAAATTACTTATCATAGGTGTTAGATGCTGAAATTCATTTAGATGCAAATGGCTTTGGAGAAACAATCAAAGAAACTAATACTACCACTAATCAAGATAAGGCCAAAGCAATGATCTTTCTTCGTCATCACCTTCATGAAAAATTGAAAGCTGAATATCTTACGGTAAAAGACCCACTTACTTTATGGAAAAATTTAAAAGAAAGATATGATCACTAGAAAACTGTTATTCTCCCAAAAGCTCGTTATGAATTGATGCATTTGAGATTACAAGATTTTAAAACTGTAAGTGAGTTTAACTCAGCAATGTTTAGAATTAGTTCTCAACTAAAATTATGTGGAGAAAATATTATTGATCAAGATATGTTAGGAAAAAAAAAATTTCCACTTTTCATACATCCAATATACTCTTACAACAACAATATCGTGAAAAAGGTTTCACAAAATATTCTGAATTGATTTCTTGCCTTCTTGTGGCTGAACAAAATAACGAGCTTTTGATGAAAAATCATGAATCACGTCCAAATGGTTCTGCTTCATTCCCTGAAGTGAATGTAGCAATGCATAACAATTCTTGACAATTTCAAGGATGTGGACATGGCAATGGCCGTGGCCATGGTCGAGGTTGTGGCCGAGGCCGCGACCGAGGTTATTATCGTGGTGATCATTCTAAGAACATATCTCTCCACCAGAAGTGAAAAAATAATGAAGAAAAAACTGAGAAAGAAAAAAGTGGGCATAATAAAGAACAAGAGAATTCATGCTATCGTTGTGGTGGTAAAGGTCATTGGTCACGTACCTGTCGTACACCAAAGCATCTTGTTAACCTATATCAAGCATTACTAAAGAATAAAGAGAAAAATATCGAAACAAATTTTGTTTGTGATGACAATTTCGATATTAGCCACCTTAATGTTACTCATTTGGATGTTGCTGATTTCTTTACCGAAGACAATAAAAACTAATCACTTGATTAGTGTTGATAGGATAGAAAAATAAATAGATTAATAAATTTTTGTTTTGTTGTTGGATTAGTAAAATAATAATAATAATAATAAAATTTATTTTTTGTTGTTTGTTATTGGAGTATCTGTGTTGTAATTTCTTTTTAAGGAAATAAAATTTTATTTAGTCATTTATTGTATCATTGATTAACATTTTTTATATATATTGATTAGTTTTTTTTTTATGTTTTCTTTCAAGAATGAATATTTCTTTGGTTAACAGCGACATCAATAATGAAGAGATATGTCTTGTCGATAGTGCAACAACTCATACCATTCTTAAAGATAAAAAATATTTTTCTTATTTAGTAATGCAAGAAGCCAATGTTAGTACTATTTCGGGTAGTATAAATTTAATAGAAGGCTCCGGAAGAGCTATATTGTTGTTACATGGAGGAACTCAACTTTATATTGATGATGCACTATATTCTTCTAAGTCTCAAAGAAATTTATTAAGTTTTAAGGATATCCGCCGAAATGGATACCATATTGAGACAACTAATGAAAAAAATGTTGAATATCTTTATATAACTAGCAAAATCTCAAATAAAAAATGCATATTGGAAAAATTATCTATGTTTTCCTCCAGTTTATACTACACATATATTAGTGCAATTGAATGACATGTTATTGTAAACTAGAAGTTTACAGATAAGAATATATTTATAGTTTGGCATGACCAGTTAGGTCATCCTGGATCAATAATGATGCGAAAAATAATAGACAATTCATGTGGACATTCATTGAAAAACCAGAAGATTTTTCAATCTAATGAATTGTCATGCGCCGCGTGTTCTCAAGGAAAGTTGATTATTCGACCATCACCAGCGAAAATACAAAATGAATCTCTTACATTTCTAGAACATATACATGGTGATATTTGTGGACCAATACACCCAGCATGTGGACAATTTAGATATTTTATGGTTTTAATTGATGCATCAACAAGATGATCACATGTAAGTTTATTATCAACTCGCAACCTGGCGTTTGCGAGATTACTTACTCAATTAATCTGATTAAGAGCACATTTTCCTGATTATCCAATTAAAAAAATACGTCTAGATAATGCTGGTGAATTTACTTCTCAGACATTTAATGATGTTGAACATCCTGTAGCTCATGTTCATACACAAAATGGACTTGCAGAATCATTTAGAAAAATATTACAATTAATTGCAAGACCATTACTTATGAAATCTAAACTTTTAATATCTTGTTGGGGACATGCTATTTTGCATGCAGCAGCACTAATTTACATTAGGCCAACTAGCTATAATGAAACTGTTAGTTTGTAATAATCTAGAAGTCAATAATACGATAAATTAATCATAAAGCTTTGTTCATAAATTGAATGTTTATTTATATATATCATTTTGTTGCCTTGAGTATTATTGCATTTGTGGATCATTTCGAGTTCATGACTGAAATTGTGAAACTCCATAATATAGATGATATATACTCTTAAAAGGTCACTGACCAAGGTAATTAGCAGGAACACTAATTACCGCTATAAGGTTAGTATGTGGATTAAAAGATGGTTAAGTTTTACAAACCACCTGACACGAGATGTCATTTTAATCACATAGATACATGTTCTAGGAACATGGTATTTGACAGACCCCGAATGAAACATTGAATAGAATTGTGTTCGTGTCATTAATGTTTTCATTCAGTGTCAAAGTTCTACAGTATGAGGTATTTATCGTTCCCACTAAGAAATATATATGTGTGAGTGTTATCTAACGCTGTCCGTAAAAAGCAGTCATAACGGTAGCATTTCGATATGTATAGCTTAGCTGAGGAAGTGATACTCTGCCAAGAATACTATTTGTCCCTCGTATCTCTATACGAGCTATAGCATCACTGGGCCCCTTGGTAGAGTTAGATTATCTGCATGCGGTATAATTACAAGAGTAATTATATTTGATAATCTACTCAAGATCAAGAAAAAGATACAGTTACCAAGGATGACACACATCTACCTTGAAACTGATCTGATAGCTATGAGACAGAGGAACTGACACAAATAAATTGTTTACTGGATCGTGATATTATATAGTACAGCATCATCTGTGTAATTGGATGGTCATGATGTGTTGCCAGATGCCGCTCATGATTACAGAAGTTAAAACAGTTTTAACTCTGTTTACCAACATAACACAGATCCTATTGGGTCACACCATATAGGAGTTAATCGGAGAATCTTATTGTGATTGATTATAAATTGGTTATGATCAATATTAAGATGGTTATAATTAATTATACGTGTTATAATTAAATTATATTTGTCATATTAAAAATGACAAAGCAAAAACTAATGGTTATAATTAGTTATACTTGGTATAATTAATTAAATTAATTGTACGTCATTTAGAATGACAAACAGAAACACAGGTCTGTTTATAAACGTGTTTGACATGTTGTATAAAAATTACCAAACAAAAACCGTAAACGAATATAATTGTACATGACAATTATACATATTTGATTTGGATATTTACTATTCATAGTGGGTTTGGGTTAATGGGTTTAGAATCCATTAAACTAATCTAACCAATATGAAGTTGCAAAATCAAATTTGCATGCCACATCCAAAATGGCAAAAATGTAATTTTGTCAAGTACGGGGGTATTTCGGTCTTTTGACGAACCTCCTCATTTGCCTATAAATAGAGGGGCATGGGTGAAAGAGAAAAACCACTAATTCACGTGTTAATCTGATTACTTCGTTAATTGGATTTCTCTCTTTCTCTATTTACGGTTTTCTGATTAGTGAATAGTGTTTTACCAAATTTTCGCGGTATTTTAGATTTGGTTTAATTAGCAAATCTGATTGAAACGAATTTTTTGGTGAATAGTGTTTTTGCAGAATACCGCGGTTTATAGTATTTCTGGCAAAAGAAATAAATCGCTCTCTGGTTAGTCCTGGTGGATAACTAATAGAGGTATCACACGTGTGATACTCCGAGTCGATTCCTTCCCTGGTGTAGCTCTTCTCGCTTATCTGCATTCCAACTGTGATTTAGAAATAAGGTATAAATTGTTATATTAATCTATTTAATTGGTAAGTAGATTAAAGTTTTAGAAATCAATTATGGAGTAGATCTGTAAATAAATTAAATGAGGTTTTGATGCCGAAGGAATACTGAAGGTGGACCGCCTTGGAAGGTTTCCTGACATACCTTGTTTAATTTTTAGCTTAACTTAACCGTAAAATTTTTGTTTTACACACTTCCGCTGTTAAGCTAAATCAATGGGTTTGAACCGTCAAAACCCCAACAGAAACTTCCCATTTACAATTAGTTTTTGGTCACATATCTAATATTTCTCATTTAAGAATTTTTGGATGTGCGGTATATGTTTCAATTGCTCCACCACAACGCACTAAAATGGGACCTTAAAGGAGGTTGGAAATTTATGTTGGATTTGAATCTTCATCTATAATAAAATATTTGGAACCAATGACAGGAGATTTATTCACGGCTAGGTTTGACGATTGTCATTTTGATTAATCAAAATTTTCAACATTAGGGGGAGAAAATAATCACCTGAAAAAAAATATTAGTTGGAATGAATTATCATTATCATATTTTGATCCTCGTACTAAAGAAAGTGAACTAAATGTTCAAAAGATAATTCATTTACAAAGATTAGCTAACCAATTGCCATACGCATTTACAAACTCAAAGAAAGTGACCAAATCACATGTACCAACTGCTAATGCTCCAATAAAAGTTGATGTCCCTATTGGACAAACTAATGATATTATGACACGCATGACGCGTGGAAGACCAATCGGTTTCAAAGATAAAAATCCTCGAAAAAGAAAATGAACAAAGAATGAAAATGGCCAAGTCGAGGATATGATAGAAAAAATTCCAGAAGAAAATCAAATTATAACTAATATTGGAGTTCCAGCAGAAACTCAAGAATCTAAAATTAGTGAAAATGAAGAGATCTCGATAAACTATATCATGAACGGAATAAGATGGAACCGAGATAAAATTGATATTAATGATATTTTTGCATATAATGTAGCGCTAGATATAATGAATAATGAGGATCATGAACCAAAATCTATTAATGAATGTCGACAAAGAAATGATTGGCCAAAATGAAAAAGTGCAATCGAGACAGAATTAAACTCCCTTGAAAAACGAAAAGTTTTTGGACCTGTAGTTCCAATACCCGAAGGCGTAAAACTAGTAGGATACAAATGGGTATTTACGCGAAAGAGAAATGAAAAGGTGAAATTGTAAGATATAAAGCGTGACTTGTAGCTCAAGGATTTTCGCAAAGACCTGGAATTGATTATGAACAAACATACTCACCTGTGGTGGATGCAACAACTTTTCGGTACTTAATTAGTCTGGCAGTACATGAAGGGCTCAATTTGCGCCTAATGGATGTTGTTACAGCCTATTTATACGGCTCACTTGATAATGATATATATATGAAAATCCCTGAAGGATTTAAGATGCCTGAAGCATGTAATTTGGGTTCTCGAGAACATTATTCAATTAAATTGAATAAATATTTATATAGATTAAAGCAATCTGGACACATATGGTATAACCGTCTCAGTGAATATTTATTGAAACATGGATATAAAAATGATACAATTTGTCCATGTATTTTCATGAAAAGAAATGGAAATGAGTTTGTTATAATTGCAGTTTATATTAATGATCTAAATATCATTGGAACTCCTGAAGAGCTTAAAAAAACAGTAAATTGTTTAAAGGAAGAATTTGAAATGAAATATCTTTGAAAGACAAAATTTTGTCTTGGATTGCAAATTGAACATTTAAAAAATGGTATTTTTGTGCATCAAGAAACTTATGTTGAAAGAGTGCTAAAAATGTTTTACATGGATAAATCACATCCGTTAAGCACTCCAATGGTTGTAAGATCATTAGATGTGAATAAAGATCATTTTAGACCTCGAGAAAACGAAGAAGAACTACTTGGTCCCGAAGTACCATATCTAAGTGCTATAGGAGCACTTATATATCTTGCTGGGCATACAAGACCAGATATATCATTTGTTGTAAATTTATTAGCAAGATATAGTTCTTTTTCTACGCGAAGGCATTGGAATGGAATTAAACATATACTTTGCTACCTCCGAGGTACAATGGATATGGATTTGTTCTTTTCAAAGGTATCCAAATCAGAATTAATTGGTTATGCGGATGCTGGATATTTATCTGATCCTCATAATGGCCGATCTCAAACGAGCTATTTATTTACATGCGGTGGAACAGCTATATCATGGCGATCTGTGAAACAAACTATAACAGCCACATCTTCTAATCATGTAGAAATTTTAGCAATACATGAAGCAAGCCGAGAATGTGTCTGATTAAGATCTGTGATTCAGCACATTCATCAAACATGTGGTTTGTCTTCTGGAAAAATGATCCCGAGGATCATATATGAAGATAATACTGTATGTATTGCTCAATTAAATGAAGGATACATTAAAGAAGATAGAACAAAACATATTTCACCAAAATTCTTTTTCACACATGATCTCCAAAAGGAAAATACTATTAATATTCAGCAAATCCGTTCAAGTGAAAATCTAGCAGATTTATTCACTAAGGCGCTTCCTACTACAATATTTGAAAAACTAGTTCATAATATTGGAGTTCGCCGACTTAAAGATCTTGTCATGAGGGGGAGTTAATACGCATTAAAAGAATAATGTACTATTTTTCTTTCACTAGGTTTTTATCCCATAGGATTTTTCCTAGTAAGGTTTTAATGAGGCATATTCTTATATAATGGACATCCAAGGGGGAGTGTTATGAATATAATGGATGGTCCATTCATTTGTAACTCCCAATATTAATCTCCACTACCCCACTACCATTGGAATTTATATCCCACTACTATTTAGAATTCATTTTGTATTTATTATTGTAATGGCTTTTCATTTACAATTGATAGCCTATAAATAGAGGCATTGTAATCTTGTATTGTACACATGAGAAATATATGAATAAGAGATAGTCATTATTTACATTCTCTCCGTCTTGTTTGTGTTTGTTTATTTTTGCTTTATAACATGATTGAATTATAAAAACAGTATAATTTTGCTTTATAGGCAAGAGGAGGAAGTTCGGCCGGTTGTTCTGATTCAGCTCCAATTTAATCAGTTTTTATACATAATTCGTCTAGCCCGAGTCATCTTAAAAAAAAATCAATTCGTCTCCGATTGATTTTGCCCTGACTTGACCGAGTCAACTTAGATTCAGCTGATTTTTCAAGACATGTTCATAACTTGTGATAAATAAATAGATAGATTTCATGTAAACATTAAAAATGTAAACCAATGGTATATGTAGCAGTGGTGGAAACAAAAATGATTAGTAGAAGAGGCCTAACTAAAGATAAATTGCTCAATCACGTGCCCTCGTCATCTTGTCACGGAGCCTAGTTGCCAGAGTGTCATTGGGGGGGGCCAAGAGCCCAGTCACCAGAGTGCCATCGGGGGGGAGGCAGAGTGTCATCGCGGAGCCCAGTCACCTAGTGCCATCTATATATTTTTCTGGGCCAAGGGGGATCAGGGCCCAAGTTGGCCCGGGCCTTGGTTCCACTCCTGATGACTAGTTTGGCTGAGTTAACTTAGAATTAGCTGATTTTTTAAGTCGTGTTCATCATTTGTGATAAATTTGAATTGAGAATAAACTATTCTTAAGAACAAGTTATTTGGTATTTGATTGTGTTAGAATAGTAAGAATAGAGAATCAAACTTACTTATCTTATTATAACAAATTTTATATAAACCAATGAAATGTTTTTTTTTTTTTTTAAGTATTTTTTCACCGATTTCATTAAAAATCATATTATCTTACTGTGCCAGTTCCAATGAAATATTATTTTCAGATCAAGTGATTTTCTAAATATCTAAAAAAGTAGTAAAAATTTTTCAAAAAATATAAAATTTGGTCTCCAAACACATATTAATATGGAGAACAAGATAAACAATTCGGATCGACCATTGGAATTTCAAAACTCGAATATAAAGCCGTAGTAGGTAACAACCCGTAATATGCATAGTACCATAGACTCACTCTTAGACTATTTATGAACTTTGGGAGACGTTGAATAGGAACAAGAGAGCCGCCTAAAACAGGCCTCTCAAAGTTTCAATGCAGCATAGCACACAACATTACAAATTTATAATATAATATATTATATGTATGAGGTGCTGCTGCTTTAATTTGTACCTGTCTGACATAAAACTCAGCCTCGGCCTCCTACCCGCTAACTCCTATATTGATTTCATTTCATGAACACCCCACCCCCTGTAATATAAAATGTAGATAATAAAGATAATAAAGAGGAGGTTTCAAAATCCTTCGTTACGTTTCTATTTTTAGAATTGCAATGATTACAATGACTTCAAATTTAAATTTAAATATTAAAATAATACAATTAGATATGATCTATTTGTTTTTTTTATATGCACACATAAAATATCATGATATTTTGGTATTTTTAATTAGTATTAATAACTTGTGAATGGATACCAATGTCGAAAAATTATGGACGTTAATTTGGTAACTTATTAATTAATATAAAGTCAAAATTCAAAAATAATAATTTTATATAAGCATAAAGAAAAAATATTATAGATCAATTTTTAACGATTTATTTTAACATATAAATGTTAAAAAGTTTGTTATTAGAAAATTAGAATGTGTCAGTTGGAGACTCGATAAAGATAATTAATAAAAAATAAAAACATTTGTATTCTCATAAATTTAATTTGTAAACTTGGTTTAAAACATTTAGGTGCATCTTGTACTACATGATCAAGTACCAATAAAAATAGTTTTTTGAATTGCGTGATATTTTGATGGGTTGTCAATGAATATTAAGAAAATACATAATCTAAATAAAAAAACTTTGTTTACAATTTTAATATAACTATTGAATTAGTACGACTAAGAAAATATTGTCAGTGACGATTCTTGTAAATAACTGTCACAGTTGTCAGACAATCATCTCTATCTCAAAAACTTTTGAGATTTCTAATATGACGTGGTTATTTTTATTTCAGTTTCGACTATTCGGTAAAATCTATTATTAAGAAATTATTTCTAATAACCTTTCTGGTTAAACGATTTGCTAAAATTATTTCTAATTGCCATGTGATTTATTTAAAAGCTCTAAAATTAATTCCAAAAATATAAAGATTTAGAAATTTTACAAGCTTTAATTTCTAAACAGTGGTTGATTGTTATGTAAAAAATTATTTTAATTGTTGAAATGAAGATGCTATAATTAATTTAACCCGTTCAAAATGTAATTATACCAATCTGTTGCAGTCTAGCAAACTGTAAAGCGAGTCAAAAGTTGTAAACTAAAATAACCATTATATGTATATATGTTTTGTTCAAACATTAAATTACCTTTACAGCTCTATCGTATTATATCATATATATGTGTTAATTATGCTTCTTCTTCTTTTCTAATTGAGTATTACCGAACTAATTACAAATTTACAATGCATATTTGATTAGTTTTTATCATGTTAACATGTGCGCTTATTTTATAGGGCTGATTAAATTTAGGAGGTCACAATTAATACATCCATTATCTAATATGTCGTGTTTGTCATGTGAAATATTCAAAGTTTTAAATAGTGATTTTTGTGATATTTAGGAAAGGTTACAAAATGAACTATAACTAACTATTGTGTAATTATAATTAGTTATTTAGAACTCTACTAAAAAGAAATCGGTTGACGTACAACGGTATAGCTTTTAAGATAAAAAAAAGCTATAATACAGCTATTGTGCATCTATATCTCGCTATTTAGAACTATGAACAAGTTATTCAAAAATTACAATTTTTCTCTAACACTCACGAAATTTGAATAAACTGTACGTGCTATAAATATAAGAAAAGAACAAGGTAAAAAAAAAAAAAAAAAACAGATAGAAAAAAGAATAAATGCTAATTATAAAGATGCCAGATCAAAAGAAGCTACATGTGCAATTGGTACAACTACACAGTACCCATACACTATTAGTTCCCTCTTTCATTAGCATCAAACAGTGTTATACACACTATACAGTTACACATATAAAAAAGTATATTTAATTGACAGTAAAAAAATACTGAATGTCTAGCTGCTCCCCAGAAGAAAGGGGGGCCATTTATTTATATATTTAATTAAGAGTGAGGCTATATATAGTACGTATCAATACATAGTTTGAATTGGTCCATAATTTCTATATCAAAATGCACTTTAAGACTAAATTTTATTATTTTTTTATAAATTATTTTACTATTTTTTAGAGATAGATAGAAAATAAGTACTTTTAAATGATCTAAAATATTTAAATCAGGTGATTTTTTACTTATCTAAAAAGGTAGTATTTTTTTTAAATGTAAAATTTAATCTACAATTACATTTTTATATAATGATCAAGAACAGTTCGGATCTCCTATTTAAATTCTGTAAATGAATATATTGATTAAAAGTATGAACCAACATGCATGTGTTGTGCATAAGACCATATATAGCTACATGACTTAGTAGAATGAGATCTGAGTCGTTAATTTTAATATGTTACAAATCTCAAAACGGACTTCTTATACCTAAATATATACCGAATTTCAATTGCTCGACAAAAAGTTTGCCAATACTTATTATAATCAATCCGGTACTGGGGAGGATGTATATATATGGATTCCTAACTCTTTAGATAGAAAATAACTATTAAAAATAGTCTAGAATATATGTTTATATCAAATGATTTTCTACCTATAAAAAATAGTAAAAAATTATAAAAATATAAAATTTTGATATATAAGTACATTTTTATATAAAGACAACATTTAACCGTTCAGTCAATTATTTAAACTTTAAAAATAAATATTAATCTATAGTATGGATCGGTGTTCTAAATAGCATGCTATAGCGGCACAATAACAGTGCTATAGCGTTTTTGGACATTGAACGCTACGGTATGGGATAAAAGTGCGTTATTTCAGTTATGGCCGCTATAGTGGTCCACTATTTGCGCTACACACTATGCATTATACCGCGCGCTATACTACATAGACTTTTATATAAAGTCTCAAATTGAAAATTAATTTTAAAAATTAATTTTTTCAAGATCCAGATTTATTTTGCTTTTAAATAGAAAATTAAATAGATAGTTTATTCCATGATGCCTGTGTTTTTTTTTAATAGAAAAAATTGATAGTTTATGTCATGATGTTTACATTATTTTGAATGAAAAAAGATAGATAATTTATGACATTATTAGAGATATTTTGAATAACAATTTGGATTTTATACTAGTTTAATATGAATATTATAATTTCTTAATTAATTATGTGTTATTTAGTGCTATATGAGACTTTAGAATATGTTGATAATTAATTAGTAAAAATATAAAATATTTTTTTTAAATAAAAAGCACTATGTATGAGCTATGCTATTCGCAGTAGTTTTTTTTTTAACCGCTATGATGCGATAATCGCTATTTAAAACCTACATAAATTAATAAATTAAAGTAAGATAACCTACCTCTTTATTTAATCAATAGTTAATAGGAAGGAATTTAAGTCCGCGCCTCACCTCTCGCCATCCAAAATGAATGTAATGCAAGAGAATTTAATGCAAAGGCAGCTACAGCCTACAAGTAGATACTACAAAACACAAACACAGCCTGAGCCTCCCTGCCTTCCCCACAAATCCAAATTTACGTACATCATCAGTAGATGAGCAGCCTAGTAGCAGTAGCTTAATTAGGTGTCCATGCCATGCCATGCCATGCCATGCATAATTGCATAATTGCATAATTGCATAATTGCATAATGCAACTCCCAAGTCCAAACGAATATAAAGTTTTGTTATCAACAAAGATTAAAGCCTGGATGGATAGAGACTCCTCGGACCAACATATTATGGGTTCCCAAAATCCATAACTTCAGATCTAGATGGAGAATAATGAGGCTATATATATTGCTCTCTTTTGTTGTTCTAGAAATGGACTTGTCCATTAAATCTCACTTAGATAAAAAGCCTCATGTGCACTTTACAATTTATTTATTTATTTTTACTCATAGGCCACATTTACGGATAAAATAGTTGTCAAATCATCAATATGTTCTTTACATTAATTTGATGAATTTCAAAACTAGTTATATTGAACGATTTGATAATTTAATTGTTTTACTAGCACTTAGTTGGTGACCAGGTGATTTTTAAATTGTACCGAGTTTAATATGCAACATATGTAAACTAATGAAAAATCATTTCAAATAACTATGATTGTTAATATATTTATTTCGTTTTTTTTTTCTTTCTTGCAACACGTCAACCAAGAAATATGCCATATATTGACCCATAATTAAAAAAAAATGGGAATTTTGTATACAAATTAATCATATTTTATAGATTATATAAAATAGCTGATACTTTAAGTAGCTATCACCGGTAACTAATTGACTTTACATTATGTAGAGTTCTTCACAAAAATGAACAGCATAAAAAAACATTCATTACGAATTTTCAAAGCCATTGCATCCTACGCTCAATTGTACGGTTGAGATCGAGTCTGATGATCGATAATTGGGCACCATATGAGCAATGATTTATGTAAAATAATTTGTGTGCACCTCCATTAATTATGAGAGAATTAAAAATGGAGAATTCATGACTCAATTATATCTTTCGATCAGGATTAGGTTTTATCTTTTATCTTAAACCTAGTAGTAGGAACTATAGCTATCCGTGTTACAAAAAGGATGGTCCCAAAAGAATGGGTTTTAAATCCTATGGGCTATTAAACATTCTCTACTGGCTATTGCTTCTGTTAAAACACTCAAAAGGTCATCCTCCTATCCTAGTGGTCCTCTCCTCTCTCTATTATACAAATAAATGTGTATTAAACATTTTTCTCTTTATTTTATATCAGTGTTCTAAATAGCTAGCTAGAGTAGTTTTGGACCTAGAAAGCTAAGCTACTGGATAAAACTGTACTAATCAAGCTACAGCAGCTATAGCGTGTAGCGGAAATAGTGGTCTGCTATGCTACATAAGCTTATGATTTTACAATTTTAACGGGCCTTAATGTCCAGATGGGTTTTTTTTTTTACTTTATCAAGCTATATCAATACAATGGAACATGTGCGGATCATATCGCTATATCAATTAAATTTTGTATCAAGCATTAATATATGGTAGTGGTATATTTTCAATATAAAATATATTGATAGTTTTTGAATTAGAGATATTTTGAATGACAATTTGAATTTTGTATTGGTTCAATATGAATATTATAACTTCTTAATCAATTTGATGTTTTTTTTTTTCTTGATGAGACATGTTAGAAATATAAAATATAATTTTTAAAATAAAACAATCGCTATTTATGATAGTTTTCGCTATAGCTGCGCTATTCGCTAAAGCTTTTTTTTTTTTTGGTCTCCCCGCTATGCCGCTATAAATACTATTTAGAACCTTGTTTTATATATATTGAAATGCAGTTATTCTTCAAATATGTATGTTGTACTTCAAGATATTATAATAAGAGGACGGATTTAATTTCAAAATTTTAATACTAAATTGGATAAATTAGGTTCTGTTTTTTTTTTTTCCTAATTTTCACACAACAAATTTTTACTGATCTTATGTGTAATATTTATGTTTCATTCATTATAGAAATTAAAAACTTACAACACTTGTGCCAAATTTTAGATGTGCTAAAAAAAAAAAAAAAACGATCAACAACTCATAAAAAAATGGCATTCTGAATTCCAGATGCTCATTAAAACGATTTGATTCTATTATATTAGATCTGTCATCTTTGCTAAATGGATAGGTGGCAATGTGTGGCAACTACCTCATAATTGCAAAGAAGTGCCAGATTAGATTTGTCTTTCTCTGAACACCATCTTTGGATGAAGTTGCCTCTCTTTTTTTTTCCCCCTTTTCTTATTATTATGTTTTCTGAATTCTGAGAAAGAAGGCTACAGCTACAAGCTACAGGGAATGGCAGTGCAATTGTGGATCCGCTGTTGTCATCCGATCCATTTGTGCTAATGTACCTCACTAATTTATTTTTGTACCATACAAACGACATAAATTATAAATAGCTAGAGTTTCAAAATACATAATTGAAATTTTTTACCAGCTTAATATCAACATTTTTTTAACAGTTAGGTAAACAACTTTTAATTCTAGAAAAAAAATTTAGTATATAATATATATAGACGAATTTGAATGTGTTGTTTGATATATATATGGATACTAATCAAATCTAAAAAAAGTTTTGTATTCTTTAATGAAATAGTATCATTTGATGACTTCAAAAACTAGACAATGATTATATGAAAATTTTAATTAATTTTAAACCTAACATTATAGAATAAACTTCATGTATTATATATATTGCCTATAACTCTATTGGAGATTAATATTTGATATTAATCACATCTTAATAAAGTTGAGTATTCTCATGATGAGGTGGTACCACAGTACCACTTGATGGCTTGACAATAATTGAACTTAATGATCATATGAAATTAATAAACTCCATAAATAAATGCATAATATGCACAACGAACTCATATAAAATCTAATATTGTCTATAAGTATATTACAGATTTATCATATGTGATGTATATTTATTTCTTAAAGTTTATTTGTAAATATTATCCAAATTATCAAGTTACATAACTTAAATCTGGCCTCTTATTCGATATACATTAATATATAGTTAATGTTTTTTATTGCTATCATTGAAAATTCAAACATGCAAAAAAAAAAAAAAAAGGTGCAACATTATTTCCGAAAATTTTCAAATCGCCATATCCAAAAATCAATCTAACCCATATATCAAAGACATGAGAGTGTCCCTTGTTTCAATCGCAGTGACCCACTACACGTACTGACGTAGATCATCTGCCGCAAGAGATCCTGTTTCTACACATTGGAAAGTCTCCAGATGAAATATGAGTTAAATTTGGTGCTTTTTGTTTGTTTATTTATTAATTTTTTACACTGCATGTTCTTGCATTTGTTGGAGCAAAGTTTCTAGGCTTAGGTCCTAGGAGGAGCTTTGTAGATCCCCTATTATTTTACATTCAATTTCCTCTTTAATGTTTCAAGCTAACTGAGCAACAAAAAGGAGAAAAGTCCAGTTCCAAGTTATTATTCTACCTTTAACACTAAAAATAGTACCTAAATATTCTCAAAATCTTCAAATCAACAAATTAATAAAGAAAATAAATCAGCAAATTTTATTACTTTTCTGTCGGAAGGATATATTTAAATTCTACTGTCTTTTAATGACCATCTACTTTTTTTTTTTTTTGATCACTGCCCGTAGGTTTACACACACTCACACTCGCTCTCTAATTTCCTGCACTAGCAGGGATCGAACCTATGCCCTTTTGAATGAAGGGCTATATCATTTCCAACTATGCTAACATAGCGGTAATGACCATCTACTAATTTGCTTTTATAGAGTTGACATTTACAGACTTAATTATCTTTGAAAATTGTTTTTGCACCTCTTGAGCTATAAATGGTTGGTATAAGGACTTTTTGTCTGATTTTCAGAATTTCAGTAGAAAATCAAAATTTATTGAAAATGAGTTTCATTAAGATAAAGTTCAATTTTCAACAACTGATTCTTTTTATTCCAGCTTTAAGTTAATATCGTTTTTGCATGTGGGTATAATGTACATTTTTTAAATTCAAATCACCTTAATGTCAATTTATCGCTAAATAATAACTAATTAGTTCTAACAAAAAAAATACTTGTTGGATTTTGTCATATATTTTTTTAAAATGTAAGGCATTCTTTTACTTCCGTTATGCAAAAATTTAAATTTTCCAACACCTCTTGTACTTCCATGATTCTGCTCAGATCAAATGCTGTTTCACTGATAACTAATTCGTTGTAGTTTGTACTAGACACCTGTCCTTCCTAGATTTTTGTTATGTTACACAACAAAAATCAAGCTGTGCAATTAATTTACTTTAAAATCAATGACAATTGATAATACCTGCTCTCCTACAGTGAGATCAATTATAAATAGCATGGTATAGTTCAATTCAATAATAACTTACAGTGATAAATTTGTGATTAAGGAATACTTCAACGATGTATGAAATGTATAATTAGGAAATGATATGGGTTTAATTGGGAAAGAAGTTTAAGTATTTTATGAAAAAAATTCCGTAAATAATTTGTAAATAATTCATAGCATTATGAGAAAAAAAATTCAGAAATCTATTTAATTCGTTTTTTTAAACGGACATTTCACAAATTATTAGAAAATATTGTTATATGGTGTACATCGCATCCTTTAAAAAATGCTTAAATTTACTTAAATGCAGCCGTCACAGAAGATCCAGAAAAGAGCAAAGATACGGAACCAGAGAAGGAGAGAAAGAACAAAAATATCCGACCATCTCGATGTATACAGCAGCAAAAAAGAGCGACTTAAAAGTGAGCAGTGTGTTATGTGTAATTGTGTATTGAATCGAACAAAGCGACACAAAAAGCCAGGATTCTCATTACTGGATTCGTTGCGGCGGTACTTTGTGTGTGATGACTCTGACATGACAGTTAATTACCACAGCACTCATCATTCTGTCCTTTAAAGTCCGAAGTGCAAAGTCACCGTCAGTCTCTTGATTGATTACAAATTTATGATTTATGAATATTTTTTTCTTTTTTGCGCTCTTTTTCATCGTATACTCGCTATCATTATTAGGACCACATCCCTTCCTCTCTTTTTCGTACTTCCAATGGAGACATCCTCTACTTCAGACCTATGTATATATATCTGTGTGAAAAAGATTTCTCCAGTTTGTGAGAAATGGTGAAGATTGAAATTGAATTGAAGTTGAGCCTAAGGCCCATTTAGAAATTGAGATCCGAACGGGGTTGGATAAACATGGTGTGTCTGGCTGTCTCAGCAGTTGGCTTATATAAAAGGTACACAATTCCTGATAGTGATACCAACAACACCTCTCTCTCATTTAATTCCTCCTACCAAGTATCAATACATGCATACACCTTCTATCTAATCCATAAATATAATCAATAATTCCTACCATGCTTTTTAGGTTTGATTCAGTTTTAACTTTTAACCTATTTCTTATATATAAACATTCATAAATTATGCACACCCTGATCTATACTAGTTAGTTGTTAAAAAAAAAATTAGCTGACAAACAAAAAATAAAGTACCACCAGCTGACAACAATGTTAAATAAAATGAAAAATAGTTCGTTCCAAACAAAGTGCCTTATATTCAGAAACAATGTAGAGGATGGGTGTATGATGTAAGAATCTAAGATGGAAGGAGAGGTGATAAAGTGGCAAAAACAATGAAGGAGAGAGATTCATAATTATATGGAAGATTCTAAATTGGAAAAATGGGGTGAAAAATGATACATAGAAAATGATGGCCAACAAGATATTGTACCATGTCATTCTCATCTCATCTCCTCTCTGCCATATATGCATATGCATATGCATATGCATCTGGGTGCACTCACATGCATCATGCATGGTCCCCAAATTTTAGTGCCTACCAATTTCTCTCTCTAAATCTCACCTTAACTAAATCCAAACACAGACGGAAACGTTTACAGTTAGGTGTCATGGTGCTACAAAACATGCATCCTAGTTTTCGTATTTCAAAAAGAAGAAGAAAATGAGTGAGCAAATTTTATATTTTGGCCCTTTAGTTTAATTTATTCATTTTTTTGTGTTTTGTATGAAATTGATAAAATTGTTTGATTGATATATTATTTTCAAAATTAAATGTTTAGGAGATTCAGCAAGTAAAATTTTAGATTTTGGTCCTTAAGTTTCTTACAAATATGTTGTTTCTGTTTTTTGCGTTAAATTTAATCAGACTGTTTGATTTGATAAAAAAAATATTTACTAATTTTCAAATAATTATTAGTTACAAATTCAAATTTTCAAAATATTACAGTCCAAAAAGAGTACTTTAATAATTTGAGAGTTTATATGTGTTCTAAATCTTACATTTTCAAATTCTTATGCATACGTACAACTCCTTTAAATTAATGACACATTGTCATTAAATGCCATTAAACATTTTTATAAATGTCGATACGAGTAGAACTAGGGTGTTCTTAAGCTCACCAAAATGTTTGGTGAGCTTAACTCCAAAATTTATCAAATTGATTTCAAATGATGAATCCGAACCATTAGAACCCGCTTACCTTATGAGTAATGCATCTACATGTGAAAATTTTAAACATTCGAATTAATTTAGTATAAGGTTAATTGGTCAAATTAGAAGCTTAATAAATTAATTTTAGTTCATTCATTTTTGAACATTTTTTGACCACTTGACTTTATACTAAATTAATTTGAATGTTTAAAATTTTCACATGTAGACGCATCACTCGTAAGGTAGACGGATTTCAATAGTTTGAATTCGTCATTTGATGAGTTTTGGAGTTAAGCTCACCAAACACTTTGGTGAACCTAAGAACACCCTAGTTCTACTCATGTCAATACACAATTTTTGGTTTTTAATTTTATTGAAGTATATGAGTGGAAAAAATAGTGTGTCAACTAATCTAAATAATAATGTTGTATTCAGGGGCGGAGCTAGAAAATTTGGATAGGGTGGCTGAAAATTAAAATTTACAATTATAGTAAGTGAAATTTGAATCAATACCTCTCAACCACAAAATAGGACTTTAAATACTAGACTACAACTAAACATTTGTCATTTATTTAGAGTGGCTAGACTATATGAAAAAATAAAAATAATTAAATTCTTATATATATAATTAAAATTTTGAAATTTTAGGATGACTTAGCTACGTACCTTTGGCTAAGGCTTAGATCCACCCACTTAATCCTATTGATACATCATGGTATATGTTGAACACGAACATGACATGACTCATGACTCTAGTATTTTTCCATCCTGCAGTTAGGGGTCAGTTTGATTTTTTTCCTACAAATTTAATAACCTACATTTTTTTTCCTTTAGTTTAAGAACCTATTTCATTCTTTATCTAAAAAAAAAGTTACGAGTTTATTTATTTTATCAAAAACATACACGGAAAATACCTTTTATTAAGCGGCCCTTCGAACAACTTTTGAATTTAAGATAATTTAATTTTCCTCCGAAGTTTCACCTTCTGACGGTTATGCTAAGTTAGCATTATTGAGAACTAGCAATATTAATCATTATACTTTCCTATTGAAGCTTTTTTGTTATTAGAAATATCATGAGATATTATTTTACTTTTTAGTTTCAATATAAATGTGAAACTGTAACGTTAATGTTATTGAAATACATATGAAAATGAAACACGGAATTCTTGATTTCAGAAATTGAAAATATGTCACACTAATTGTCTGCAATTTGATGGTAAAGGATATTTTGATAAATTTTTAATTTTAACTATTTTGGAAAAAAATTAAAAGATAATTAACAATTTAAAATTATTTCAAATAATGAAATTCGAGAAGTTGTAGATTAAAAAGGGAAGAGTAGGAGAAAGGCGGAAGAAGCACGGTTGGTTAGAAATGAAGTTCTAAGACAGCTATCTAAAAGTTAAGAATTCGATTCTTCCTTACGACTTTACAGCCTCTGCAAAAGTTTTTAAAAAAAAAAAGAAAGTTAGAAATGGATCTAGAAAGTTATGGAATCCCCTAGTATATTTGATACAATAATTTTTTTTTCAAGAGGATATTTTATGAGAGGATACAATTAATGTCCATCAAATTTAATCTATCTATTTGTCCGACCCAATTAATTTGGAGTTCGTATTATCTTCATAAATTTTGAGGTAAATTTGAATTTTCTGATCAGAATTTGAGCCAATTTGAATCAATTTGAAAATTCTTAGAGCTGCTTTAAGATTCATGTTAATTTATAACTCAATGGATTGAATTCAAAACTTAAAAATTAAATTATTTTAGGGGATCTGAATTCACCAATCAGAAAAAAAAAATCAAGTAAAAAATTAAAGTCGAACCTTGACCAACTTATGTACACCCGGAATACTGCATCTAATATTTATTTTGAGTTTTAATATTGGTTTACTTTAATTTGAGAAACATACTTCAAGATTATTAGACAGTATATAATCAATGAATCCGTGTAAGAAAAATGATATAAAATATCTAATAGTAAGTATTTTCAAATCTACATATAGTATATACATCATCAACATGACAACATCTATGTCAAATATACAGTATAAGACATTAGATTTGATGGGTGATTTATAAGTGAAAAAAAGAGAGCCACCAAAAATACAATGTACAAAAAGACAGCTCACTCTCTCAGTAAAAATCTAAATTAAGATTTGCATGATGCCATGATGCATCTATGTACATGCATGGGATCGGTACCAGAATAGTTCTTACTGTTTTTCTTTTTTCTAAGTTCATTGTAACTACCCAAAGTTTTGGGTTTTCTGGTAAATTCAACGCCTAAGGGCTTTTCACTCAAAAAAAAACTCTATCTCTAGAAATTGACACAAACAAGTCAATTCCTGTTCACAGTTTCACATCACATTTGTAGTCATTGCCATTATAACCCCTTCCTTGGTCACTGTGTTTCCTCAACCCAATGCTCTCTCTATACATCTCTCTCTCTTTCTCTATTATCTACCATCTAATCCTCAACAATTCTTAAATCAACCTCCATCATTTTTGCTTTTCCAACTCAATTATGCAAAGGGATATTTTCATTAATTAACAAGCAATATATATATATATATATATTTCTAGGGTGGTAGTTTCTTTGTATCTTACAATTAGCATGGCCTATTTAACACTCTTGATTATCCTCATAGATATGAAATTTCCAATGTTGAAAAAATTTAAGGAATTTTTTTTATTAAATCCAATTATTTTTTCGATGGAAGTAATGATTTTTATAGAAATTAATGAAAATATTTGTCAACATGCTATGAAAAGAAAATCCTCCAAATAGAATATGAAAGATTTGAAAAGAGGTTACAAATCTAAAAAATAAATGAGGCTATGGTAATAAGCATGTCATAACTGACTTGAGATGGATTAATATCTTATTTTTCAAAGTTCAAACATTAGATTCAAAATTTTAACATAATATTCATATGAAAATGTATCTAAAGAGTAAATTTCATACTTTTTAAAGATTTCACTATTCTTTTAAATAGGTAGAAAATCAACCCGGACTATTCAGAGTTTTCAAATTAACTAATTTTTTACTTATCTAAAACAGCAGTGATATTTTTTAAAAATATAAAATTTGATTTGCAAATATATTTTTAATATAAGAATTGTAAACAATTCATATTACTATTTAAAATTTTAAAAATTGCGATATAAATCCATATTTCAGACTACTATATAATATGCATATTACAATAATTTTTTTTTAATATACCAAAATAAAAAATCTTTTGAGTAGATTTATTATACCAAAAAAAAAAAAAAATTGCAGCGTGTTCCAATTGATAATTTCAGAGAATTTGAACACCCAAATCCAATAAATTGCCGCTAGAGCACAGACGCTCATCTCTCTCTCTCTTCCTCTAATCCTCTTTCTTCCCGTTTCTCTGCAATCCATTTCATCTCATCTCTCGTCATCTCTTTTACCCCCACCCATCACCTCAACTCCTTGTAGAAAAAACAAATAATCAAATTTCTCTTCCGAGTTCCGAGTAACTGAGCACTTGAGCAGTGAAGCTTACTTAGAAAAGAACACACCTTGTGTTTCTTTCCAATAAACTAAACAAAACTATTCTCTCTCCTCTCTCTCTCTCTCTCTTTTGTCTCTCTTCTTATAAACAAACACACTAAAAAAATCTCTTTTCCTATGAGAATGTTGGTCTCTTTACTCCTTTCAAAACAGTTATAGTATCTCTTCATTTCTCTCTCTCTCTCTCTCTTTCTGACATTTTAATGGAGAGAAGGTGCATCGTACAAGGTCTACTGTTACTTCTCATATGGTTTAACAATGGCGCAATGTTGGTTAAAACAGAGGAAGGGGCACCAATGGAGAATAAAGAGAAAGAAGCACTATACTCTGTCATACAGAGCTTTGTTGGTGGATCTTGGAACGGGTCGGGTCTGTACCCGGATCCATGTGGTTGGTCACCAATTCAGGTATTAATCCAATTTAGTTTTGTTTGATGCTAAATACCAAGTACAAGGTATGAATCTACCAAGTACAAGGTATGAATCATTTTTGAAAAAGTATAAGTTGGTACAAAATTTTAAGATTTTGATATACAAGTTTTGAAATTTTAGTTTTTGCATAGTATTTTCAGTCTTGCTTGATGCTAAATACTCAAGTAGAAGGTATGAATAGTTTTGAAAAAGTGAAGTCGCTACAAGTCTTGAAGAATTTTGCTATACGAATTTTGAATTATTTTTTGAAAGAAGTAAATGGAGAAGGTAAAGAGGTGAAATCTGTGTCTGTGATTTTTGCTTTGACTTTTCCTCTGTGGCTTTATCTTTTTTGGTTAGCTGTATTGTGGTCCTCATGCTATTTATGTATCTTTTCATTTCAATTAGGTAGATTCCTTTGAGTTAATTTAAAACAAATATTTACTAGTTACTTTCACACAAGGTTACCTAACAACACGTGGTATAATTAATAATCCTCATAAGAACCAATTATTAATTTAAAATGTTCTTTAAAGACTTAAAGTGCATTAAAGAAGATAGTTCTGACTTCTGAGGATAATTTGAACACATTGAAATAGTAATTATGTTGATTTTCATTTAAGTACCTGCTTGTATTTTAATTTATATACTAATTGTTCCAATGTTGATTAGTCCCCTTTACTTTCTTCTGTTTATTTATTATGATACCCTGAAATAAAGTCTTTACTCTGCTTATGGGACAGAAATTCATACTAAAATTTCCATTTTTGGTTATAAAAAAATACTATTTTTTCTTAATAGGTAAACTTTTGTTGAATAGTAATAACTTATCCCTGCACTCTTTAACTTAATTTGAGTACTGTTGCTAAAACAAGAGGTGTTGCACATCACCCTAAATGAATATAGTGCTAAGAATAAATTTTATTCTTCAAATTTCAAATTCAGTATAATTTAACTAACCAACTTGCATCTTTTTTTAAATTTTGTTAGGGTGTATCATGTGACCTTTTCAAGGGATTATGGTACATAACATCCCTTAGCATCGGGCCAGTACTTGACAACTCCTTGCAATGTGCACCCGGTGCCAAATTTACACCTATGCTGTTTGAGCTGACACACCTCAAGAGCCTCTCTTTCTTCGATTGTTTCTCTCTCAACCAACAACCGGCGATTACCATCCCTTCCACCGGTTGGGACAAGTTTGCAACAACCTTAGAAACCCTTGAGTTTCGGTCAAACCCGGGCCTGACTGGGCCCATACCGACCAGTCTGGGTATGGTCAAGAACCTCAAGTCATTGGTTATTGTTGCAAATGGGTTATTGGGTGAAGTACCTTTTGAAATCGGTCACTTGGTGAATCTAAGACGTCTTGTTATCTCCGGAAACAGGTTGACGGGTTCTATTCCAAGCTCTATAGGTGACACTCTTTTTTTTTGTTTTGTTTCTTTCTGTTTATTTGGTACTGTCAGACTTCTTAACAGAACTTGTATTATATGTAGGATTATAATGACATAATAATATGCGAATTGTGACCAAACTTTTATGTTCATTTTCTTTAACAACAAGTTTAGGTTGTGCTTCTATTTTGAAAATTTACAAATGTGCTGGTGTTGGTTAGGTTTGGTAAAAGCATATTTGAGATATAATGTTCTAATTGACATATATTTTGTATTTCAAACTCAAATTTGACTGATTTTAAATTTTGGTATCTGTTTTTTTTTTCACAGGGGGTCTCACTTCACTACTGAAATTGGATATGAGTCATAACCTCTTACAAGGAAACCTTCCAACTGAGATTGGCAACCTAAAAGACCTAAACCTGATGGATCTAAGAAATAATACCTTTACGGGCGGTTTGGTGCCATCATTGCAAAACATGGTTTCGTTACAAGATTTGCTTATGTCCAATAACCCGTTACTGGGTGGGACCCTCATGTCAATTGGGTGGTCTAACATGGTTAATCTAACCACACTGGACTTGTCAAATACGGGTATAACCGGATCCATACCGAATTCCTTGTTGGGTCTAAAGAGCATGAGATGTTTGGCACTTGATAATAATCATTTATCAGGAAATGTGCCACAAAACCTTGCAAATATGCCAAATTTGAGTGCACTTTACATTAATGGGAACAACTTCACAGGAGAATTAGGGTTTTCTCACGATTTCTATGAAAGGTTGGGAAGGAGGTTTGCTTCATGGAATAACCCTAGTTTGTGTTACAATGCTAAGGAGATTAGGGAAGGGCATAAAGGTCCATTTGGGGTGCAAAAGTGCACAGGAGATAAAGAGGCGAGTTTTGGGCTGGGAGACAATGTAGATAGACCAGGCCCAGAAGTGAATTCTAGCCTTTTGGTTTCATTCGGGTTACCGGGTTATCGGGTCAGTGGGTTTTGGTGGTTGACCTTTTTATTGGTTGTGGTTTTGTAGATGAAAAGATTTGAAACAAGTACAGCTTAAAAGGTGCATAGGGAACTGATTTGTGGGATGCTATTTATCACCGTTTTTGTGTTATTTGTAGATTTTTTGTAAGGGGAAAGGATATGAAAATTATGGTTGGCATATTAAATTAGATCATAGGAGTAATGTAAAGAGACTATTTTGGCTTTAATTTGACTAGTGCTAGGAATGGATAGTGAATAATTTCTAATTTTTTATTCTGGCATTTCGTAATTGCATTGGGTTCACGCATCGTATCGTTCGGGTTTCTTTTCTTTCGGATACTGACTGCACCACGAAGGAAAATCAAGTTTTCCTGTTAAGAATTAATTGGCATTTTTTAATTAATTTTAATTAACTGGATATTTTTTAATTGCATCTTGTAAAACCACAAATTTGATATAGGAATTTCTCGGCACACAGTAACCTTTTAATTAATAAAATCCATGAAACGTAACCTATTCATACATTAGTATCCCTGTTTAAGCAAATTTATCTGATTAACCTCAATCCCCTAAAAAATTCTTGATGAGACAAGCTAAATTCGCAGAAAGCATCACCTTCTGCGCGAAATCCACATCATCCTGAATCAGCAGAGAGTAGAGAGTTTAAGCCCCGAGAAGCGAACTCATTTTCACAATTGGCCGGTTGATGCGCAGCGACATTAACTGATTCATACACATTTTTAAAAGACGATGACCGCACATTATCGACCACCTCTTGAAGATCTGTTATAAATCTACGTAAATTTGCGCGCACTGAGACAGGTTCTTGCTCAGGTGCGCCTCTGTATTGTCTCACTAGGTCAGCTGCTTTTCTGTTCACTGCTAATGCGCCGTTTATTGTCATGTCGAGTGCGATTATTGTGAGGTCTTTTAGTGTGGGGGCTTGGGGGCCGCGTGGGTCCGACATGAGCAGTGACGTGCAATTCTAGGGAAGTGGCATCATGTTGCAAATGTTATTGATGAAGGTTGTTTCATCAACTGAAGCGATACAGAGGGATTGGAGGAGAAGGATTGAGATGAGCACAAATGACTTGTTGTTAATCATGGTTTATTGTATTTAATTACAAGTTGGTATAGTATATAAAGGTTTTTGAAATGCACAGATGAGGCAATTGATTAACTTGAAATATAAATGAAATAGTCATATTTATGGGGGAGGAGATCACCTGTCCCCTCAATTGCTGCCGGATGGAGCTGGTTACTGTTAATTTTTGAATTGGGGGCCTACCGATAGTGACTCTGCTGCTCCCAGGGGAGTAGAGAATTCGGTCTCATATTTATGGCATGTTTTATATAGAGGAAATACAGTACCATAATAGATGTAATTTAGATGGAAAGTATTCATTAACATATTTGAATAATTAATAGCCAGGGAAGGATGTTTTGATCTTTCTATATAATTTCCTTATTTCAAGATGCGAGTAATTTAAGAAATTCATGGGTCCTAAAAATGGAAATAATGGGCCGAAAAATGGAAAAAAAATTATCAAATGCTACTAGAGAGAGGAAATACAAAAAGAAAGTGTATGATTAATTGATTATAACTGAGGCGGAGATCGACAATTTATTCTGGAGCTCGTGCCACTACATCAAATCTGCGGTTCTTGACAGATATGGAGATTTATTTTATGAAAACAATAAAATGAATTTATTTATTTAATGTACAAAATATAATTTCATTTCTTTCATTTTTTCTTAATCAGTCTCATGGAATTACATTTCTTGTATAGCTACAGAATGCTTTATTTATTAATTAATTAATTTATTATGTATAAAATAAGCAGCATACAGCGTTAAAACATGCTTTCAGTATTAATTCCTCTAACTGAAATTACTAATTATCTAGTTAGTTTAGCCTCTTACATGTCCAATGACTGCCTCCAACTATCTGATTAAGAAATTAAAATCCAAAAAAAAGAAGGAAATAATTATGAATCAAGACACGTCTAACATTCATTTGAATAATTAATAGTTCAAGGAAGGATTCTTTGATCTATACTTTCCTTATTTTAAGACGCGAGTAATAAGAAATTCACTGGCAGAAAAATGGAAAGAATAATGTGCCGAGATGAAAATTTATTTAGTGGAAAAAATGAAATGGAATTAGATTTCTTTCATATTTTCTTTATCAGTACTGTAATTACATTTCTTGTATAGCTGCAAAATGTTTTTTTTTTTTAATTATTATTATCTTTATAATAAGCAGCAAACATCGTTAAAACATGATTTCAGTACTAACTTCTCTAACCAAAATTATTAATTATCTAGCTAACATAGCCTCTTCCAACAATTACATATCCAAGGACAGCCTCAAACTATCTAATCGAGAGACTAAAACCCCCGCAAAAAAAGAGAAATACAAATCAAGACACATCTAACATATCAAGGATGTCAGAAACAAGGCCGGATTGATCGTGGAACGGCTCATTGACATCCGACATAAGCGACTTAAATCCTCTTTCTGTGAAGGCGGTCTCGCACGAATCAGCATCATCTTGTGCATCATTTGCTAGTTCTGCTGCATCCTTGTAATTTTGATTCGCAGCCTCCGTTTGCGCATCTCTCAAATCATCGACTGCTTCCGACCACAACTCCTTGCACATGTTCAGTGGTTCCTCTTCTGGTTGACCCGAGTACTTGTCTGACAAATCCGATGCGTGAGAGAAGGCAAAATCTGCACTTTTAATCGCTATGTCTAGCGCTATGCTAGCCAAATCAGCTACACTGGTTGCATTCAGGCTACGGCGATCAGACAAAAGTATTTTCGCGCAAAAATCAATGTCATCCATGTCGTTGCATGTTTTGATCACAAACTGTCTGTCAGCTAAAGTGAGTACAAGAGATTGAAGAAAGTAGATTGAAGCAAGCAAAAATGAATTCAGAATCAACTTTGCCATTTTCATTTTATGTATATATATATATTTTTCTCTCAAAAGCGCTCTTAAGTTCTCTATATATAGGCCATGTACTGTTGTATTTGAATGAATGTCAATAATGACGATATCATAATTTTCTATTTCTATTATGTAGCTGCAATAAATAGGTATATTTGGCAGACTAAATATTTACAAAAAAAAAAAGGATCTGTTTTGCAATTAAAATCCGACATCTAAGGGAGAGAAAAGGTACCGACTTGCATGACAAATTTTACCGGAAGTCAGTACAAATCGTTCAATTTGCAATGAAAATTTTGCAAATAATTTAAAATTTAATAAATTTAAACTGTCACGGAAAACTAAACTGTCTGTATATTTTGACATCGATCGAACAGTTTAGACCCGATTCACCCATTTGAAAGGTATAAGATGTCTTACCATGAATTCTTGATAGCTTGATACCCATTATTTGAATTATTTTTGGAAACACTAATATTTCTGGCTAATCAAGGAGAATAAAATCTGTATATTTCTTGATTAAAGGGTTGCTGAATTTGCTATTACACCTACTTTTATAGTGGTTATTTAATATCGTTGGATTTAGTGATTGTGCAGATGTGGAAAGAAATACACAATTTTACACTCCTTACACAGAAGAGCTAACTTTTATTTTTTGCTAATTTATTCCGGTTCTTTAAAAAAAAGGACTTGTACAACACATCTATTCAAAGGAACTTTTAATTTTGTTAAAAACATTTAATTGTTTTGTGTTCTCATTGATCTTCCAAGTTCTAACAAGACATCAACTTGTTCTTCAAATTATATATTTTTTTTTTCTGAAAATAATTTTTTTCTATCAATTTCATCCATATTTATAAGCATATTGAAGTACAACTTTATAATATTATTTAAGTATCTATTTAAATAGATCTTAATTACTCAAAGAATAAGAAAATATTTTTCTATCAATTTCATCCATATATCATTAACACAAGTTAGATTTTTATTTGTTATCTCCATCTTAATATTCATATTTTTTATTTTTAAAATAAAATTGTCATTGGTTAATATTCTTATTTTGTAATAAAGAAGAAATTGATACGTTTAATAAAGTTATGTGCTAGATAATCATGAATTCATCTTAAAAATTCTTCTAATAATTCCTTTAATATATTTTCAGAATTAGTATTATTATTATTATTAATACTGGAGACAATTAAGTAATGAACTGTTAATCTTATCCCTTTACTTTGATTGACACCTTTTGTGTTTCTAGTGACTTGTTCTAGAGAAATCAGTATTTAACCTACTAATAAATTCCTGATTATGAAATTAATCGTTGTTCATTTTATCTCAAACACAAAAAGGTTAGCACGAACAATACTAATTTGTTGTCATAACTCATAAATTAAAATTTATTTTATCTCCATGTCCGAGCACCTGCCGGGTTTTAGGATCTTCTGCGGCATTCTAAGAAGTATATAAAACTGCATCACATTTTTCAACCAATGAGAGTCTTTAATTTTCATCTTAACAATTGACGGCGTCGAAAAATTTCTTTTGTTTGTTTCATTTCAGCTGTTGCCTGTTGGGACACAAGCAGGTAGGGGTGTTCATCGGTTCGGTTCGGTTGAAACCTAACCGAACTTGGCAAACCAAAGTTATAATTCGGTTTTAAAAATAGAACCGAACCGAACCGAACCGAAGTTTTATTTCGGTTTATTCGGTTTGTTCGGTTCAAACCGAAATATATTATTTTTTTATTTAAAGCAATTAATTTATAATAAACCGAAGTATATTAAGAAATAAATCGGAGTATTATGAAATAAACTAAGATATTTAGAAATAAACCAAGTATTTAAAGCAATTGATTAATAAATAAAGCGGAGTATTAAAAAATAAACCGGGGTGATTCCGATTAAATTCATATTATATGAAAGTTCGGTTGGTTCGGTTATTTCGGTTTTGAAAATTTTCAAACCGAACCGAACCGAAGTTATAATTTGGTTTTGAAAAGCCAACCGAACCGATCCAATAAACCGAAATAACCGAATTGTTTAAACCGAACTAATTCGGTTCGGTCCAAAACCGATTAAACCGAACCGTTTGAACACCCCTACAAGCAGGGCACGAATCTTCAGAAAATAATACCAGTCAACTCTTCCAGTCCTGAAGGATCCCAAGTTTTAGAGTAGTAAATCGAGACCGAATCCTCTGCCCCCGGGGGGCAGGAAATTCCTGCCTCCAGAGTCTATGTGGGTGGAGTCCATTTAAAAACAGTAACAAAAAGTTAAACCCTAAACAGTAATCGGTCCCACTCCGGTCCCACCCGACAGAGACTCTGGGGGCAGGAATTTCCTGCCCCCCGGGGGGCAGAGGATTTTGTTTCTAGTAAACCTTGATTATCTTTGTTTTATCATTTCAGTCCTTGAGAGGTGAAATGTTGTGCATGCTTCAATTATATGTAATAAGAACTTGGATAAAATGATAGAAATATTACCAAAAAAAGATCTCCATTATATTATAAGGAAGCGTCTAATTGTCCATAGCTTTAACTTGCACGAATACTGTAAAATTACTTCTACATACTGTATAATTATACAATATATCACATAAAATATATTAGTTAATCACAAAACATCCAGCAACTATTTGAAGTGGTCCCATGATAGTTAGAAAAAGATTGCAACTTGCACAACATAACAAAATAAATGTACTTTCAAAGTATACTTTCGGAAATTACAGTTATAGGAAGTTATTGGCAGTTAGAGTTAGTTATTAGCGGCTATTGGTAGTTAAAGTTAATTATTAGCATCCGCACTAGGTTGAATTTTGTATACTGTAAAATTGAATCTTGTATATTGTAAAATTGAATCTTCTACACAGTAAAATTTACAATTGAATCTTGTATACTGTAAAATTGAATCTTGTATACAATATAATTTTCAATTGAATCTTATATACTGTAAAAATTAAATCTTGTATATAGTAGAATTTTCAATTGAATCTTGCATACTGTAAAATATATACTATAAAATTGAATCTCGTATACTGTAAAATTTTCAAATAATACTGTAAATTTTTAATTATATCTTGTATACTGTAAAAAGACAGTTAGATGAAAGTGGATAAAATTATGGACAAATTGTGAACAAAATCTAGTGAACAGAAATCTTTCTCATATTATAAACATGGGATCAAAGATCCACTTTCTTACAACAGGTATGCAAAAGAATAGCAAGCACATATTAGCGTTGATTTATTTATACCAAAACGTAAAACAGTAGTAACAAAACAACATAAGGAATGTGCAAAAATCATAAAAAAAAAATGGCAGGGGAAAAAAGAATTAATGATGACAAACTTAAGTTATTAATTAATGTTAATCTATTAAAGCGCAATTGGTTACCATGACCTTGGAATAAGGTCTATTAAAACCTCTTTCAGCAACCACTGCTCTCTTGTCACCTATCAACTTTGCCACCCTATTAAATCATAAAATGAACCCAACATCAATTTGAGATAATGTTTAAGAATAAAAAAGTTACTGCGCAATTTTAACAAGGTAGCTTTAATTAGGATTAAGTTCTATACAACATATATATAGGACATTTACAAACCAATTCATTTTTATACAAGGAGAGCATGCACCAATTGTTAATTAAGATTGTTTCCACAGTAGATGTATGATAATTTAGCGAATCTGTAATTAACTAAACTCTCCTTTTTTTATAAATATATCTGTTGCTCGGTAATGCCGACAACCTTCAAAAAAAAAAAAAACAGATTGTTTCCACAAAATACTCAACCCTATTTTTTTCTCCTGATAATTGCAACATTTTGATGTTTTTTTAACATTTCCAATATATATCATATGTTGGCTTTATTTGAAGGAATTAATATTCCAAATCGAAACATGGATGATGGATCCCTGGAATTTGGAAAGGTTTCACATAGTATACAAAAAAAGACATGGTTATTGGATCAAAATCGGTCTGATGCCCGATTAGAGTAGTCCGATTCTCCGCTTCAAGATTTGTGCAGATTAATTTCACACAAATATTAACGCGTTTAAACGGATCTGACAGGGTATCGAAACAATTTTAGTCCAATGCCCATCAAACACCTCCATTTCCTAAAAAAAGCTAGTGAGAATCAAACACATGCATACCTAAAGTAAGGCGAAGCTGAGTTTTCTTTGACGGTGTTGACAAGCGCAATCTTTTGCACCACATCCATTCCTTCAATCACCTTCCCGATAACAAGTGTCGATGCATCCAGCTCTGGTGCATCCTTCAAAGAAATGACAAACTCAGTGCCGTTCGGGTCCAACCCGACTTCCTCCTGGTCGATCTCAAGCCTCCCTTTCCGGGCTACAAGCTTTGGCTTCGGTGGCGGTTTGTTTGGGTCTCTGATCACTATCCCAACCGAACCTGACACGTTCTTTGTGCCAGGACACCTCTCGCCTGTTTCATCCAACTCTCCCATTAGGCTGTTGCTCGGTGATAGGTCGCTTCCCGTTCTCTGGGCCAACTCCACATCAACTCCGTAAGATCGAACTCCTGCTGTCCCGGCCAGGGCACACAATAGCACCATGTAATGTATTGATGTGATTAAATTTGAATTTCTCAATCTTTATATAGTGGCTTCCAATACTGTTGTTTATATGTGTAGCATTGAATTAGTTTATATAAAGGCCTGTACATTATATAAATAATTACGCATAATTAAATGAGCAAAATGGAAGGGGCATTTGCATTTCAATATTTACAAATATAATGGTTTTAAGCTATTTAAGTTGTTTGCCATTTGGATGGGGAGAATTTACAAAATTTTACAAAATTGCAAAACAGTGAAAAACCATTAATTATGGCTTAATCCTGTCTCCAAAACAGTGAAAAACCATCTCTTTTGACCTCTTGGATCCTCTTGTAAAATTATTTATGCAATAATCATGTAATATTTTGGAATTCATGATTGTATATCTGGTAACTTTGATCAATTAAACCATCTGATTAATCACATGTCAGTGCAATTACCTGCATGCTGCACATAATTAGGCATGATTTTAACAAATTCCTTCCTCCGGTACGAGATGCCGGCTGCACCCGATACCAACCCTGCAAATCTAGAAGAGCCAAGTGGTGCAGTGTCACCATAAAGCCCGATAACAATTCGACCAGCGGGTTCACCGTCTATTGATACATCTAAGAATGCCTTTTTGGGATTAATCGGTGGATCTTTACAAAAGTCGGTGATCACCTGATTTGTTTGTGGAGAGCCATTGATCGCATCATCTCCATTGGATTGTGCCAATGATGGAAATGGTGAGAATGGACCGAGAAGAAGTGGGAGTGTGGGACCCACAAGTGTCAGTGCCCGGCGAGAAAGCCTTCCCGATGTAACAGATTTACTAGAGTTCAAATTAAGGTTGCTTAGCGTCTGTATTAGTTGATTCATGGTTTGAATTTAAAATCGAGATTTCTATTTGTTTTGAAATTTTGGTTGCATTTTTTCTTTTTATCTTTGGTTTGTGTGGCTTTGCTAGTAGAAGTGGGTGATGTGGATAAGTGAACCAGGCGCGCCAAATCCAATCCATTTTGTTAGTTTAATATTGTATCTTCTCCAGTACTTATAAACTGGATTTTACCAGTATTTTTTTTCCCTTCTGGATCTTCTGTAACACAGTACTACAATCTGATCTTGCCTATCTGTTATTTTGTCGAATTAAAAACAATAAAAAAAAGTGAAAAAAAAATTAATACAATTTATGCAAAGAAAAAGATATTGTTGAAGATTAACAAACACACAAATTGAAGATGCCATCTTCGATCCATCAAGAAAAACTCAAAAGTGAAATTTAACAAAATTGCCCTCTTATATTTCCTCCTCCGCCCCCCCCCCCCCCCCCCCCCCCCCCTTTTTATCATTTATGATTTATGGATATTTTTCAATAATTATATTTCCTTTTACACTTTACTTTTTATTTATGTTTATTCTTTCATAAAAAGTATAATCAATTATTGAAATATTTCTTCTTCAAATTTCATCTCAAATTGTATATGATAGTCTTCATTCCGAATGATACAAATATTAGGGTGTGCTCCATATGGGAGGAACAGAGAGAAAGGGAACAAAAGAAAACAGAGAGGAAAGAGGGTGAACTACATAGAGAAGTGATAAATTTGTTCATCCTAAAATTGAAGTGTAGAGGAGGTGAACGGTTTTCTTCCCTTTCCGTTATACAAGCTGTTGCTGAAGCTCTCCCTTAGCATTAGTGATGAAACCAATCAGCAAAATGAAAAATTGAATAAAGGCCGGAGAGAAGCATGGGAATTTGGGTTATTTGGTTGTTGCCTTAAATGGATCCTTTGGGCTAACTCCAAAATGGGCTTACTAAATTTTATTTTACTGGGTGGGCTCTGTGTGCAGACTCTCAGCTTTGGTTGCTTGAAGCCCTTGTCTAAATTCAAGTTGCCTAATTATGCGATATTCAACTAATTCTAATGCTTGCTTGTAGATTTATTAGTTAAGTTTTGATTTTTTATTGTTAATTCACTGGACTTCCAAGTTATTGACGTTTTTAATATTGAGAATTTTAATTATGTGTATTCTAAATTTCTATAAATTTACTGGGTTCGTAATATTGTAAATTTAAATAATATATTTTACACTGTCAGAGATTGTACGAAAAATATATGGAGCAACGGATCTGTCACAGATTGGGGCTAGCGATGGACATTCCTTCTTCCTTCGGTCCTTAACTAGCCTCATGGAACTATGCAAAGCAGCATCAACAGTGAATCCAAACACCGGGCGGCTAGTGTGGAACTTTTCCAATAATGAAAAATTCACAATTGCATCAACTTATCGAATAATGCATAATCCGGGTATTCAAGATATTTTTAGGAAACGATTATGGTAGATCAAGGCACCAGCTAAGGTAAAGATTTTCTTTTGGCTCCTGGTTAGGAGGAGGATTCTGACCCAGGAATTACTGACAAGAAGGGGATGCATAGTCATACCAGGCTGTCACCTATGCCTGAGCAGGGAACTGGAAACAACACAGCATCTACTATGGTCATGCTCTTTCTCAGAGAATTTCTAGAGAGACATACTGGGCCGCTATAACCTGACGTATCCACTGAACGATAATAGGAGATTACCAAGGATCTGGTGGGAAGACGGTAGAGTATTGAGTGGTCCGACATGGGATACGGTAATTGCTGCGGGATGTTGGACATTGTGGAAGGAGAGGAATAGACGCTATTTCTCAAACATTAGAAGAACCACTCAGGTTCTTATCTAAGAAATATCTCTTGATATCCAACTATGGAGAACGTACTGCTGAGTTACGAGAGTTTTAGTTAATGAGTGTAGTGCCCTGAGTTTGGTGGGAGATTCATCTCCGTATATATAAAATAAACACTAAGGATTAATAGAGGTTAATCCAGGTATCCCTGGCTATGTATATACTTTTTATGAATACAAAATTGTTAGTTGACAATTGCCAATAACCTTCAAAAAAAAAAATAATAATATATTTTATAAAAACGAATATATTTACAAATTTACTGAGTCAAAACTTCACGAGGTTAAACCTGGAAATTAATTTGAATCAAGGCGTGCGGTAATATATTAATATAAAGTATTAGTATGTTGTGGTCTAGGTCTAGAAAGTAGAGACACAAATAATGCCACGTCAAAGTTTTTGTTTCTGTGTCTCTTCTTCTGTCCTTAATCATGGCATATGCAAATGTCTTAATGTTATATATATTGAATAAAAAAAAATAATGTGTTATATATTTCATATTTTACAACAAAGTGCATATTTGCACCATCCCGTGAGCTATGGGTCGGTGCTCTTGCACACACTTCTTCAATTGTTTTTCTTTTCCAAAGTTAAAAAAAAAAGAAACGAATTCTTTTTTTTTTTTTAAACTTTCACAGAGCGAACTCTTAATCTTTGGACACAATAATTCTAGAACTTTTTCCTAACCAATTGTGCTACCTCCCCTTTCAAAAAAAAATGAATGAATTCTTAGCACAAAATTAGCTGATTTTTTATTTATATCCAAAAAATAAATAAAATTTTAAAAAATAACCAAACCGGTGGTGTATTTCGAATACTATCCAAATAGAAAATTTTCTTTTCTGGTTTTAGCATCAATTACCGGTATCCAATTCCGGAATTTTTTTTCTAGTTTTTAGTCTCAAAACCGAAATTTTTTTTTTCTGAAAATGGGATTTCCCATTTTTTATTTTAAAAAAAAACTCATTTACATATATACATGTATTATATTATATATACATATACATATTAATTATATAAACATATATTATAAAAAAATGAGTTTGTAAAAAAAAAAACAAATGACGTTTATAAACAAAATACTGATTATTGTATGTCTACCATTGCATGAAAATTTAAATTGAATTTTTGAGACACTAAATTTTTCCGGTAATTGGTGTTAAGATCAGAAATTTTTTTGCCAGTCTGGATACTTCTGAAATTTTAGCTAATGTTTGGTTATTAAAAAAAATTCTTTGAATATAAATAAAAAAATTATATGTATAATTATATTAAATTTGACCAAACTGTAAAAGTCCTGACTTATATAGGGATCAAACTGTAAAAGTGATTACACCAGCATATAAAGCGATTACACCAGCATGTAAAACATTCAAAAATACACAGAATTGATATAAATTTCAATTTATTTGAATTTTTCTACAGTTAACTATGAATTTCCAAAGTTCAGTTTTTGAAAAAACTTTAAACAACCATAACTTTGGCTACTGATAAGCCTCAATTATATATACTTTTGGTTAGGATTTTATCTCTAAAACTACACCAAATCCCTTGTATTTTAGCTTAGTTTAACATAGAATATACCAAAGAACCAAGTTACTGCCTTTGCCTTGTTTAAATTGCAGAAATCGAGCAAAATGAACAATTCTGTGGGTGTTTGTGTGGCCTGTAGGAATTATGTGCGGGCCACACAAAATAAATTCAAGCCGAAAATAAAATTTGGAATTTATCATGTTTTCTCCTTTCAAAACAGAGATTTGTGTGGGCCTTTGTGCGACCTTAAGGAATTTTGTGTGGGCCACACAAAATCCTGTATGATCTCCATTCTATGTTGGCCGCAGGAAATTCGTGTGGGCTGCAGAGAATTTGTGAAGGCCGCACAAGAGGCCGCACAAATACCAGTCTGGCCTGATTTCATCATATCTCTTCAGATTTCCTTCCAGATTTCGGGAGATTGTTTCCCAAGGCACAAAAATAGCTATATATTGGCAGGAAGACACCAAGGGATGATATCTTTTATCTTAGCTTTGATTCTACACATCTTTCCACATTTTTTCTATCTTCCCCAAGTGATTGAAGGCGATTGGAGTGAAGGATTGAAGTTTTCTCGAGCGAGCAAAGGTGAAGACAAGGGGCAGCGAGCGAAGAGATTAGTGTTTTCTATTCTCTTTCTTGTTTATCTTAGTTTTAATCATGTTTACTCTTGTATTTCTCTTGGATGTTACCGCACCCATGAGAGGCTAGATTTCCTCTCTAGGGGCTTAGGCTTATAACATGAACTTGTCTTAAAATCTACCTTAGTTGGATATTTATTCTCTATGATGATTGTTTGCTTGCATGTTTGTTCTTGTTGATTTTATAATTCATGTGCTTGTATGATTTGTGTGCTTGTTAATTAGTGTCCAGTTTAGGTCTAATAAACTTAAAGTGCTAGGATCAAAGAATTGATGATACCAAATTGTATACATGAATAACTTTAGGATTAAGATTAGAAATGACCAAATCTATTTCTTAGTTCGGAACCACAAGAAACAAATGTTGAATTGAGGTGAAGGACTTAATCGTGAAGCCTCATATTTGATTGGGACCCCTAGAATTGAACCAAATATTGGTATGAAGGACTTAATCGTGAAGTATTGATATTTAGGGATAAACTAGGCTAACTTGTGCTTATGGTCTAGATAGCTAGGGTGAAGGACTTAATCGTGAAATCCGAATTATCTAGACACGTCATTAATTCACGAAAGTGACCCTTTTTGATATTTAAGGCTTAGAAACCCCATAATTGCAAACATGAATTTAGAAACCAACTAAGTATTGATTTGACCAAGTGATTGTATGCCAAAAGCCCCTAGACTTCCATCTCATTAAATCACAAAACTCCTTTTATTTGTTTGTTTAAATTGCTTTGTTTACTTTAGACTCTCAATCGGGTATTGAACCCACAAAACCAATTTTTAAACAAATCCCCCCCCCCCCCATTTACTTTTATTGCACTGTTTTAGAATTAATTAATTTAGTAAAAAATAATATTTCCCATTGTCTTTGGATCGATACCTAATCTACTACAAGGATAGGTTGTATGCTTGCAACTGACCTATTATTGTGTACTAAGGTTTTATAAATTTAAAAGTGAAAAAGTGTATTAAATTGACCCATTATCCGATACCTAAAATACACAACAGCTACGAAAGTCGAATTTGGGTATATGACCACTTTTCAGAAGAGGAGGGAGGGACGTGACGGATCCGAATATCACTCGGGGGAGAACTCCTGGGCATCTGAAGCATCATAATTTCAAAAAAATATTGTTTAGTGCCCCAAAAATTCAGTTTAAGTTTCTGATAGGTATACAACGATCGGTATTTTGTTTATAAACGTCATTTGGGTTTTTTTTTTATAAACTCATTTTTTTTATAATATATGTATATATAATATAATATATGTATATGTATATGAGGAGAGATCAAGTTACAACATTTTTTGAGTTACAACAAGTTACAATAAGCATTATTTACATTTTCAAAGTCCAAATAGTTAATCCAAACCGTTAGATGTGATCTCTACAATAAAATGTGCTTGGAGACCAAATTTTACATTTTTTGGAATTTTTTTACTATTTATTAAGATGGGTACAAAAACTAGTCAAATTCATACCATTGAATTTTGTACCCATCTTAATAAATAGTAAAAAAATTCCAAAAAATATAAATATCTGCTTGGAGACCAAATTTTATAATTTTCTGAATTTTTTTACTATTTATTAAGCCACTTTGAAAATCGCTAATCCAATGGTTTTACTGTTTTGTGCAGCCACCGTTGGATCAACAATTTTGTAAAATACTTAATAAATAGTACAAAACTTCAGAAAAATGTAAAATTTGGTCTCTAAGCAGATATTAATATGGAGAATAAGATGAACGGTTCGGATCGACCGTTTGGATTTTGAAAACTCAAATATTGAGCCATAGCATAGAGGCCTCTATGCTATCCATAGCACCCCAGCCTTACTCTATATATGTATATGTATATATGTAAATGAGGTTTTTTAAAAAATAAAAAAATAAAAAAGGAAAAATCCCATTTCCGGTTTTGGGACTAAAAACCGTAAATTTTTTTTTTTCTGGAATTGGATACCGGAATTTTTTTTTTCGGTTTTAGGCATGAACTTTCGGTAATTGGTGCTAAAATCAAAAATGTTTTTCTAGTTTGGGTAGTATTTGAAATACACCACTGGTTTGATTATGTTTTAAAATTTTATTTATTTTTTAGATATAAATAAAAAAATTGGTTTATTGCTGAAATGGTGCATGCCTCTTTCAACTGTTTCACTACTGTACTCACATCCAATGTAGTTCGAAAATATCATTGAATTCTTATAAATTTGTATCTCCCAACAAAAAATTTATGAAATCAAAAACTATAAAATGCAGGAGCGGAGTCAGATTTTCGAACTACGGGGTCAAGCACATAATGAGAGTCAATCATATAATTTTTTTTTTTATATAGAAAATGAGAGTCAATTTTACAATATTATGATATTTTACTCAAAATTATATTAAAAATTATAAGTAAATACATTTTACAAAAAAAAAAAAAAAAATTGGTGATCAGTTGACCTCCATTTCTTTGACCTAGGTCCGTCTCCGATAAGGTGGAGTAATTTTGAACCATATACGGTAACATTAACATATATGCATTATTAATCCACAATAGAATCGGTAATTAGAGGATTGATAAAATTGAATGTCACTTATATTAAAAGTTTGGCCTCCCAATTGTTCATGCGCTGTTTTGTTATTTGATTTACTTATTTGCTCGTAACCTTTTTATATTTTATCAATGAAAAGATAAGGGTTTGACCCTTATCTTTACTTAAAAAAACATCAATTTCTCCCTAGGATAGAGCAAGGAAGAATTTTTTATATACATTATTAACTTATAAGAAGAATCAAAGTCACATAATATGTTCTGGAAGCTACCCAAGTGGGGGGAAGGAAGGATGTCATCACAAAAAAAAGATAAAAGAAAAGTAATGAAGAACGAAATAGAAAAATTTCAGAAGTTGAGGGAGAAAATAGCAATTATGCCTTCAATTAATTAATTAGGCTCACGCTAAATACAGGTAATTGGTAGTATTGATTAATTAGGTAATTGGTAGTATTAATTAATTAGGCTCACGCTAAATATAAAAAAAACAGTTGGAGAAAAAAAAATGGACCCAACGCCAATTAAAACATATCTTTCTAGTCTCGACGTTGAAAGAAAAACGATTTAGGGAACATGAAAAACAAAATTATGTTAAGTTAATTGTCTGGTATTAAGAGGTATTAAAGGCATAAATTGAATATTCATTTAGCGTCAATGAGATCATTGAAGTTACGTGCGCACCTACCTAATCCACTTGTACCTTTCCAATTATCAATGGAAATTTCCTTCAATTAAAAGATTTTTATCTTTAATTCACTACTTAAGCTTAGGGAGCAATATGTATTTTTCAATGATAAAAGTACCTCTAAGTAATCAATTTTACTTGCCAAAAAGAAAATAGTAAAGCACAATTACGTAACAGTTCTCTCTTTATCATAGACAGTATTTCTTTATTGGAACTTCATACCAATCTATTACTGCTTTGTTGGAAATAAATCTGCTGCGATTCAAAGGAATTGCAGGGTCCTCTTATTTCAAATCCAATCTTTTATTTTCTTGGAATGCACCAATTCATATGGAGCCCCAATTTACACTCCAGCAAATCTTATCACTAACCTAACAACAAATTTATAATTTTGTTGTGTGATTTTGTCTAGATTATTTTTATAAACTTTCGTGTATAAAATCTCGCTGGTCGGCTCAGCCTAGTCTAAAATTCTAAATAACAACAGTTGGAAAGAACCAAAAGCCGAGGTAGATACATCTCTGAAATTGAGATATTAACCGTCATGTCAGATTAGAAATTCATAAAATTTCAGAATAATTATGTTAAAATTAAAAAATCTGGTACGGTACTCTCTCAGAAAGAGGTGGTTTAATTTTACTTCTTTTTATTCTATCTTAAAGTACTTTTATTTGATGGATTAAAATGTCTTACAATACTTAAATCGTCTAATAAAAAAATATTACAGTACAAAAAACCATAACATTGACTAACTGGTATATCATTCAGCTAACAATTGTACTCTTATTAGCTGCTATTAGGTCTCAAAAAAAAAAAAAAAAACAATTGCACTCTTTATAGTTAACTATTATCATGATTATCATGATGTCTTTCTATTTAACTGTGAGGTAACCAGATAATTATTATAAAAATGAGGAGAGTTTCAATGTGTTTATTTTTTGTATCTCCATTATACCTCTATTTTTAAATTTTCTAGTAATATATTTTTTAACTTATATAACAAAATAAAAATGTTAAAAGTGCTCTATATTATTTTCTCTATGTATATATATACAAATGATCACTTTTCAATATTGTTTTTCTAGGAATCAATAAATTAAAAAATCAACGTTCATAATTTATTGATATCAATGTATTTTTATAAGCTCCTGATACTGATCAATACAAAGTTGAAATACGCAGGAGCGGACCCAGGATTTTCATTGGGGTTGGGGGTTGGGGGGGGGGGGGGGGGGGGGGGCGGCGAGGGGAGGGGGCAAAAAAAAATATCGAATCAGGTTTAAATAACTTATCAGATTTAAACCCATTAACTAATTGGATACTCGATAAAAAAAAATGCTTTGACTTAATTTTCCAATACCATGACTTTTATAATTTATGATGCTTTAACTTATAATTCTAATTATCAATCATAATTCAAGAAATTTTTTTTGATTTTAACACTAAATTTAACCAGAATTACAAATCAAACCTCCAAAGGGGGCTAAAAAATTCCAAAAAAGAACAAAGTCGATAAGTACTGATAAATCACCACTAAAATTTGAAATCTAAGAGGGAGCGGCTGCCCCTTTGATCTACAATGTGTCGGCCCCCTGAAAGTGCAGTAACGTTTTATCATAGTAAAATGATATAGTTATATAGATATTTTTATATTTTAATTTCAAATTTTAAATTACTAATATTTAAAAAATAAAAGTAAAGCGGTGGCAAAAAAAAAAATAGAGACACTTTTAAGTTTAACTCTGTAAATATTATCAACGGTCATACTTGTCTGAAGTGCAGTATTCTTCAGATTTCATTTTTTTTGAGGAGAGTATTCTTCTGTTAATTTCAAACAGATGCAGTGATATATTATGCTTCGTTACGTGACAAATTTAGGTGGCGTTAAGCGGGGTGCAAGGATAACGACATGAAGATCCATTTTTTTTTTTTTTTCATATTTAAATCAAAAGAATGAACAAAACAAAAAGAGCTCAGAGTATAACAAATAACTGTATCAAGTCAATGAAAAGACGACAAGTTTGAAAGAGCGGGAGAGAGACACAAACCCACAAACCCTTCTCTTTTCATTTGCATTTGTATTTGTATTGGGAGAGGTGAGAAAGAAGAAAGCAAAACAAATAAGCAATGGAAAGTCAAAGAGTGGTGGTGGTGGTCGAGGAGGCGGAGGCATCAAAGGCAGCTCTCCAGTGGGCTGTACAAAACTACATACGCTGCGAAGACAGTATAACTTTGCTCTGTATATACCCCTTTGTACGCTCCAGGAATAAGAGAAGGAATCTGAGACTCAAAGCTTTTCAATTGGCACTCTCTTTCAAAGACCTCTGCAATGGAATTGCTGAGGTAATCAATAATTTATATTTGGTTCTGTTTAATCTCTTTCATTCCGGATAAATAAAAAATGAAATTTACTTGATTTTTACTTGAATTACTTCAGTTTTTTGTATTGGATGCAGTTTAATCTCTCTTATTAATTTTTGAATTTAATTTCTCTTTTGTTATTTAGTTGACAAATTTTATTGGGTTGGTTCGGTTAGATTTTTTAGAAATCGAATAAAATTTTGGTTTGACCATTTTAATTTGGTTTTAACCGAACCAGACTGTTTGAACACCCCTATAAACAATAACACTTAACAACCAATCAATTCTATTGATTAATTAATTATTTTATGGTGTTTGATGTAGGCTAAGGTGGAGATCGTAGTCACAGAAGGTGAGCAGGGCGATTCTGTAATTTCAACTGTCGACAAAATTGGAGCTACAACTCTTGTTTTGGGGCTTCATGATGCCAGTTTTCTTTATAGGTACATCAATTACATAGCTAAAGATTTTAATTGAACAATGAATATCTGGTACCCGTTGGTATGTTACACACATGCTTTTTTGGCACGTACCAGTGGTACCAATAAACCTTGCTTTTCAATTTTATACAGACTGTGTTGGTGATTTCTGTATTTTATACTAGAGATTTTAATTGAAGAATATCTGGTACCGGTTGGTATGGTGTGCGTATGTTTTTTTATCATGTACCAGTAACCTTGCTTTTCAATTTATACAGACTGTCTTGGTAATTTCTGTATTTTATACTAGAGATTATAATCGAAGAATATCTGGTACTGGTTGGTATGGTACACTGTACACATACTTTTTTGACATGTACCAGTGGTACCAGTAAACCTTGCTTTACAATTTTATACAGACTGATCGGTGATTTTCTTCTTTCTGGATTTTTTCTGTATTTCTGTATTTTCAAAAATATTTCAGGGTGACGAATCCATATATGAATAGAAGAAATCTGAGATGTCGAATACTTGCTGTAAAACAGCATCCGGCAGTTCAAGATGTTCCCCTTCTAAATCTCGAGCTATCGCAAGTCGAAACCATACAAATACGGTTAGTTAGTTTATCCTTTTTAGCACATCAAATTTATCAAAAAGTTTACTAGAAAGTACAAAGTTGTTATTACTATTTTTTTTTTTACAAATGAATATAGGAAAGATAGTTTCATTTTAATCTTCTTATTATTACTATGTTTTTTTTTTTTAATTTCTTAAGAAGTTTTCATATGTTTTCTACAGTGCACCAGAAACCAAAATTCCATTTCCAATATTCACTATACCACTCGGTGCGATATGCGGAAAGTCGAAAAAGCGAAATAAAGAGGCTCACAAGAGAAGGAGATACATTTTATTGTAATAAGGTTGTAAATGACAAAGTGAGGTGCTTGTAACTTTCAAACTTATCAGTTTTGTTTAAGATTCTAAATAGCGTTTATCACGTCATAGCGGGGAGTCTCTAAAAAAAGCTATAGCGAATAGCGTCGCTATAGCGAAAGCTATGCCACATGACGTTTTTTTTTTTATTTTTATAAAAGTTATATTATATATTTGTATTAAATATTAACATTATTTAGTCTCATAGAACAATAAATAATACCAAATTGATTAAAAATTTATAATATTCATCTTGAACCAATACAAAGTCCAAATTGCGACTCAAAATATCCATAGTAATATTAATATCATAAACTATCGATCTTTTTCTATTCAAAATATCTTCAACATCATAACATAATTTATCTTTTTTTCATTTAAATTTTAAAATAATTTAGAAATTGAAAAGAAAAAAAAAATCCATACTTCTAGTAAAATAAATAGATGATCATTGAAGAAATTCTTGTTAGTCTCTAAAATTTCCATAATTTAGCAATTATTTATTTGATTTATCACCAGTTAAAAAAAACCAAAGGCAAAATGAAAAATTTATTATAGCGGACCTGAATTTGATATAATGTAATATTTATCAAAATTAAACAATATCTTCACCATTTATTTATTTTAAAGCCTATATAAATTGAAAAAAAAAAAACAGTTCATGTTGCATAGCGCACGCTATTTGCGCTACATGCTATGCGTTATAGCGGACCGCTATTACCGCTATAGCGTCCGTAGCTCAAATAGCGTATGTTAATGCTATAGCTTAGCGTTTAGAGTCTAAAAACGCTATAGTATACTATTTAGGATACTTTTCTTCATGGAAGAAAACATCAAAATTTCATGTACTGAGAGACAGATAGATATTTCAGTTCCAATTCTCTCCACTGCTTTTATTTTAACTTTTTGCCACACTTTTATTTTTCTTGTGTCTTGTATGTTTGCGTGTGTTGGTGGCTTTATTTGGAGTAGACTACTAGACTTGCACGAAAGGACATTTTATCTTAATATTATCCCTTCAATTTAATGTATCTTGATTTTATATAATGTCCTAGTATTATGTTGTAATACATTAGTTAGAAGTAGGAATTCACCATGCAATTAAACGGTAGGTATTAGATGATCCAATCAAGTGCTTACACGTCATAATTTGTAAAAGATCGTAGAAAGTATTCGCTATTGTATTCATCCGGAGGTGCGAGCCAAGCCGTTCAGACGAAACCTAGATTGTAGTAGACAAGAATTGTATGATTCTTGGTCATAATTTGTAAAAGATCGTAGAAAGTATTCGCTATTGTATTCATCCGGAGGTGCGAGCCAAGCCGTTCAGACGAAACCTAGATTGTAGTAGACAAGAATTGTGTGATTTTTGGTCATTCTTCTCTACAAAAATCTATATAGCAGGTAGAAAAGCTTGTGATTATTTTATTCATTACACAGAGAGAAGAAGAAAACTATATACAAATATTGTATCACAAGTCCCGCCAGATGAGCCGTCTGTAATGATATCTCAACCCTTCTGATCCAGATCTTTCTACGCCACGACAACTTACCCTGCTAAATCTTCATGGTCTACATACACCCGATCCATTCAATCATCGAAACTCATTAAAAGCCACAGCTCGAGCGAATTCGCATCCTCTACATTAGCGAACCGTTTTAGTTTATTTTTAACCGTCCGATCAGAATCTGTGCCAATCCGGTCCACGCCTGTAATGCACGGGACCCATATAAGATTTGTGCTTATAGGTAAACGGATCAGATTTAAACTAAAACGGTTCGTTAATACAGAGTATAGCTGAGAGTGAGAGGTGAGCCGCCTGAGCTTTTGTAAGTCTCTCCCATCGCGCTCTCTTTTTCTCTCGCGTTGGCGCCGGCTTTTCTTTTCTTTAGTCGATCAGGCTTCAGATCGCGCCGATCTGAGCCGATCCGGCTCGAGTTCATTTTTTTCCCCCATCAGTTACGATTTACCTCGGCGCCGCTTCTCCGTTGCGCCGCCGCGCCTCTACTGCGCCGGAGATTTGAGCCCCACCTGAGGTAAATAAAGTAGAATATTTCTTAGCAGCTCACCCTTCTGAAATTTTCTTGTTTGCATAATAGTCCCTGCAAACAAGATTTTTTATTCCAGTACCTTAACTCAACTCTCTATTAATAAATTATTCATTTACTGTGTCACTGTTATATAATATCTTCACAGAGGAGCACTGATACAGAAACACATACTCTGATACCGTTTACTCATTTAGTGTTACATGCTGATATGTATTTGTAAAAAGCTTTTTATGGTGCATCATGCCAGTACATACTAATAAAAATTAAAGATGGTTGATGCTCCTGATAAATTTAAGAAATATTTAATTTTGTTAATAGAAATGGAGACACGAAGTTTGATGGACATGACACTGGTATCCGGTGCAATAGAACCATGTGTAAATACTGGCATAGGAACATCTTCAGATAAAGCAAACAGTAATAGCGTAGCGGGTCAACCCGTCAAGAAGAAAAAGGCAATGACATCGATCTATCTCAAATATTTCGAAACTGCTTCAGATGGAAAGACTCGAAGGTGCAAATTCTGCAAACAGAGTTACTCTATTGCAACCGCAACAGGTATATTAAATTTAAGAAAGCATCATTTCATGTGCTTCTTTAGAAAACATCGAATTCATGGTTACTGAGAAATACTTCACATGTGTTGGCGAAAAGTTGCAAACGAGACAGTGTGATATATACTATTTTCCTCTAATTTCTTTTAGTAAAGTAAAATGGACCATTTATTCCACATCTTAGTAGTAAAAATAGTGAGGTTGAGTTTGAACATTTATTCAAGTAAATTGGAAGGATTATGTATAAGGTTGTGTACCCAATGCTATTAAAATATTATACTAATTTGGATAAGATATGTGGTATCTCTATATACATTGCATGTAACACAAAATATTGCAATGTGACATGAGATTAGGATATGTATAATGCTATACCAAGTACTAACTACTTGCCAGTTTTACAATGGTAAATCGGAACTTGTTAAGATTATTAAACTATCCATATGAATTATTTACAATTTTATCTTTCTTTGATATTTGAATTCAAGGAAATCTTGGGAGGCACTTGAATAATCGCCATCCTGGCTATGATCAGATAAGAGATACTGCAGAAGCGGGCCCACATACAACCATTGCCAATGATTCTACCTCTAAATCTCTGTCCTCAATTCAGGCTAAACCGCAAATCGACCGTGACCTCATAAATTGGTTCCTTCTCAAATTTCTAATCAATGCCTCTCTGCCGTTCTCCACACTAGAAGACGAATCCTTTATTAGTTTATACAAATTTCTTGATCCAAGGGCCAAGATCTGGCCAAGAGAACAAGCTGAAGCTGTCTCATTACAAGTTTTTCAATCCATGCAAGAAGATGTAAGGGCATCATTGCATAATGTCTCATCAAAGATTTGTCTAACACTTGATTTTTGGACCTCTTGCGAAGAGATACTGTACATGTCAGTGACAGGCCATTGGATCGACGACATGTGGCACATGCACAAAGTGCTACTCGATATATGCCATATAGCCTACCCATGTAGCGGCCCCGAGATTTTATATGCCCTTACAAGGGTAATTTCGTCATTTGATCTTGACATGAGGATTATTTCATGCACGACTAATAACAGTCAACAGGCAGGCCATGCTTGTCAGCTGCTGATGGAACAGATGGATTCACAAAAAAGACCATTTTTCTATATTCCATGTGGGGCTCATGCTCTGAAAATTATTTTAGAGCGTGGATTAGTGAATCTGAAACCAATTTTGTCGAAAATCCGTGAGTTTATGATTGAGGTGAATTCAAATTGTGATGCTTTGGAGGATTTCAGACAAATGGTGGCACTTTATCAAGAAGGCCCTTTGAAATTTCCTATTGATACTTCAGCCAGCTGGAATGGAGATTTTACAATGCTCGACTTGGTGCATAAGGTAAATGGATTTTGTTTTGTTTGCCTATAATTATTTTTTATTTGCATTTGCATGATATCATCAATATTTTTACTATGGTTCAAGAAGTGTTGCGAGTTTGCATCTATATGCTTTACACTAAGTTACAATGCTGAACTTTTTGAAGCAAAAGATTTTTAAATAAATAATTTAAGTGAAAAGATATTTAGTATTTATAAGGCTGATGAGTTTCATAAACCTCTTAAAGCAGCTAATTATAATTTATATATGTTTACCAATAAAATAATGGAAGTATGAATGTTTCCCCTTTAAATTTTTGGGAGTGTAAGATACGGTTTAAATTCTAATAGTAAATCTCTTACTCTCTTTTCTCTCTCTTTTTTGTATTTTTTTTTTAATTTAATTCCTTAGGCTCCAAATGCAGTGGACAATACAATGAAGAAGCACGAAGAAACCATCGGAGGAGGGTGCAGTTTAACACTTCCCCCCTCTGAATATTCAGCAATTAACATTTTACATCAATTTCTCGATCAATTTTACAAAACGACCACCAATTTATGTACAACTAAAATACGAACAGTCGGCCTTGTGCTCTTTTTCATAGACCACATAGCCGATTTGATCACTTCTTGCCGGGACGATTCCTGTCAGGACTGGCTCAAGACCCTAGCTGATGACATGTACAATCGGGCCCGCAGTTTTACGGGTCAGGTGTATAACGGGTTTACTTTCATGTGTGCCATTCTAGATCCGAGGATAAAAAGAGAGCTCGTACCAGATGCGTTAAATTCAGATAAGAATTTGGAAGAGGCCAGGGGATTTTTTCTGAGGGAATATTCCAAGAATAATAACCATTTCATGGTGATTACTTCTAACGGATTTGGTGGGGCCCACGAGTCAGGTTTTTCAAGTAGTATTGAGAATACTGATGCAGTTTCTTTTGCTGGTGAGTTCAATGTTCCTCTTGTCAGTAAAAAATTAGTGGATATGCTTATTTTTACCAGTACAAAATGTCAATGTTAGGTGAAGGCCTAAAAGTACATTGTACCAGTTATAGTTACTTTTTTGTAACATTTTTTACAAAAAAAAATCGAGTAGAGGTTTTACCTGTTCTGGTGGTGTCGCCCAGTACTAGAAGTCTAGAATCTGTCAATTATCCCGGTCCCTGATTATTACCTACAATTAAATCTTAAATATGTTTATACCATAAAAAGAATCTGAAAGTAGTGTATAGTCTGACATTGCTTTCCCTGTGAAAATTGTAGTTTTGCCATTTTTGGATGAGATAATCAACATATGCTGTGCAATGAAAAGAGCAAACTATAATATAAAGTAAAAATAATAAAAAAGCAAACAGTGATAATCAACATATGCTGTCCAAATGATAAAATAATAATGTAGCACTTGGTATCTTATAATCACAATTTTTTGAAATTTTTTTACTATTTTTTTAGAACTTTTGAAAATCACTGTTTTTCTATGGTCCACAATTTTCTGAAAACATTGATTTTATTCTAAAATTATTTTTTCCAAAAAATGTAAAATTTGATTTCGAAGCATCATAAATATGGAGATCATATTAAACGGTTCGGATCAATTGTTTAAACTTTGAAAATAAATATATGAACAGAAAGTAAAACAATCTCCTTATTTCCAAGAGCACAGTAAGTTTGTAACCCACCTCTATATGACACTTACTATTTTCAGAGGAGATAGCCAGGAAAAGGCGCCGATCCAACATAAGCCTTACAAAAGATGAACTGTCACAATATCTGACCGAGCCTCCTGCTGCAATGACAACTGATGCTCTTGATTGGTGGAGAGCTAACTCGGCCCGCTTCCCACGGCTATCCGTCATGGCCCGTGACTTGCTCGCAGTGCAAGGCACCTCGGTCGAGCCTGATGAGTTGTTTACTAGTAGAGGTGAGGATTTGCATAAGAGAAGGTATTGCTTGCCCTTTGTGAATGTGCGGCCAGTCCTTTGTGTTAGTTCGTGGATACAAAGCGGGTACAAGTTTCGGCTCGGGCCCACTGAGATTGACTTTGACAGCTTGGTCGAGGCTGGTGTAGGGAAAAGAGGTTAGGTTTTAGTTGTAGAGTCGGCATCCTCACCGTTTGAGTTTAGCTCGGGACCGTCCGATAAGAATTCGGTCCATTCCGATCCACACCTGTAATGCATGGAATCATTTAATATTCGTACAGATTTAAATCAGACGGTCCAGATTTAAACTCAAAATTTGAGTTAACTCAAGAGGATGCAAATTCCTAGTTGTAGGGCTTGTGATTCTATCTGTGGTTGTTTGTGTAAATTATGCTATTAGTTTGATGTTAGATGTGTAAATTATGCTATTAGTTTGGTGTTAGATGTGTAAATTGATGCATTTTTATTAATATTACATGGATATGGGGAATTTTTAACATAGATGTGTAAATTAAATGAGCATATATATATATCAACTCAAATGCATTTCTAAAACCAAATGCCGTATGAGAGAGAGGAAAGGTAAGCATCTTTCTTTGTGCCATACGGACAAATTAATTTCACATAAAAAAATAATAAAGACCAGAATTCTATGTGGATAGTCATACCCACTTATTATTGCAAACAATTCTCAAAAAGAACATTTATGCTTGTATCCTGCCGTATAGGGCTGCACAAAAAAATTATAGTTTGTGATTTGATTGGAGTTTGATTTGAAAAAAATCGTAAAAAGTTTAATTCAAAATATTCAAAATTAATTTAAATTAAATTCAAACTGGATTTGGTTTGTTCGAAATAGATTTGCAAACTAATCTAGTTCGAATCTCAAAGTAACGTGAACCGTTTATTTTCGCTGATAAGTCATAATTCGTAAGTTGTAACTATTGTTCTCAGTTTTCGATAACTACGAACATTCTTTCTTGTCGTAAAAAAGTTCGTAAAAATTTAAAATTAAGTTCGTAAAAATATTAATTTAAAATTAATTCAAATCAAATTTAAAATAGAGTAAGTTCGGTTGGATTCGTTTGCAGCCCTACTGCCGTAAATTAATGCAACTTTCTTGTAAAATTTCTCAAACAGAGAACACCAAAGTCCAAGTGTGGCCAATGATATGTTAAACATGGCATGTGCCACAGAGAAATCGGAAAATGAGCGAGACCGAGCTCTTTTTTTTAGAAATATTAAAATAAAATTATTGGAAAAAGGATGGATTATCTTTCTTTTTCTTTTTCATACAACGTGACCAAGTTCGGTCCCTTTGGGTAGTGGCTAAAGGTAACCAAATTATTGATTGGTTGAATCTCTTTGATTTTCACAATTTGCACACTAATAACTACTCAGTTTGAAAAATTAAAGGAACTGCATAATTGGATCGGTCATTTTAGCCTATGCTCAAAGGGACTGAACTATTGGTCCGGTCCCTTTAAATTGTGCAAACTTAGGAGGACTAAATTTGACAGCATTTATAGAGACTAAATTAATTTTGTGATCTAAATTAAAACAATTTATAGAAATCATAGGAGCTGAACAATTGATATATATGGTCCCTATAAATACTCCAAAGATACCGAATAATAATTAAGTCCTCTCCATGAGATAGAAAGAAAAAGTAATTCATCTGTTTTTCAGTAATTTAATTTTTATATTTCTAAAAAATAAAAATAAAATTGAAACTCACGTGCATGCATCCATGCACCAATGTCCTAATAAATATTGTTGACAAGTTTAATTATATTTTAGTTGGTAATGTTCAAAGGACAGAGGAAAGAACCAATGTTAAATAAAATGCGGCGACGAGGGAAGTAGAGCTCCGCACGTCTAGGCTGCAAATACTAATTGCTGTCAAACGACTTACAGCTGCATGCAAATATTTTAATTGGGACATGGAACTGCTAGTCCAAATCTCTCTCTCTCTCTAGACCTCCTTGTTTAAACAAATTTGCTAGATGCACTGTGTTAATTGCTCACTCGATTAATCCACTGAAATATATTTTGTAATTTACTTTTCAGTACTTTTTTTCTCTTATTCTTCTCTCTTAATTTTATTTATTTCTTACTTTTTAACTTAAACACTAGGAATGCAGCACCCTAATATCCAATAATTATGAAGCATATCATTCCTTCATATTTAATAAAAGCTGATAATTTTTTTTAAGAGTAAGTACTGCTCAAGTTATGGTAATTAATTGATTTGTTTAGTTGCACTTGAATTAAGAGTACTGTTCAAACTATGAAAATGAATATATGATGCAAACTATGCTTTGTATGATGGGGTTTATTATTATTTTTTTCAATTTGTATGATAGTGGTTCAATAAAGTCCAACGAGCTAATAATTAGTCAGTTCGGTCGAGCTCTAAGTTGGCTTGTGATAATCATAAGCTAAGATTCTAATTTGAGTTCTTAATCTCAACTGATCACTTGGTTCATTCGATAACTATAACAAGTCGATTAGGATTGAACCAACCCAGCTCGTGATAAGCCAGCTCGTTGCCACTCACATCATGGGCCTTCGCTTTGCAGGAATAATTGAGCAATTGATATGAGTTTTATGGGGTCAAAAAATAGGTAGGACTAACAAATTCATACAATATAATTAAAACCTTGCAAAATTTTATATTCTCAACTTATACCCACATGCACGGGAATATTTTGTTCAATTCTCATGTCACTGAAAATTATAGCAACAACATTGAATAATGGTGTAACAAGTACAACAATGGTCTCTACTAGTATAAAAGTACAGGAATATTTTCTACAATGTACAAAATGCCAAGATTATTAGACATGCTATTGGGCTGATCGATAGGTAATATACTAATAAAAGGTCTGACAATCTTTGAATCTTGTAAATTTAACATGTAAATTAAAGTATGTTTTTATTTATGCGTAAATCATGACATAAATAGTGATGATACATAATAGTAAATATTTGAAACATTTTTTTTCTTTATTCAATATGTGACAAGCAATAATGTTTAATTAGGGTTTAGGGTTTGGATTTTCATAGGATCAAAAGGCAAATGCAAAATTGTTGATTTATTGTGTTTTCATATTAACAATGGAGATAGATCATGAAAATAATTAATTGAGTTCTGGTTATTGCTTTATAAATTACAAACTTTAAATGTCATATATAGACCGACTTCCACGCGCGCATTTAAAAGGAAAGAAATAATCGATTGCATTAAATCTTGTGTTCACATTTATTGTTTTGTCTTATGGCATTTACTCTTAGTTGCATGGATATGGTTTCTCTTTGGTTGGCCATGCAAAGTGCCTAGTAGTGCAATTTATTTTTTAAGTTCCTAGTATAGTATTTTGTAGCGGTGATAAACACCACTTCTAGGCCATTTTCTCGCATGGTTTTTCTTGATCAATAAACGGTCGGTGATGCAATTAATTGACTGTATTAAGAAACAATTGGTCATATATATGTTTTATAAATTACATATTTTATATGTTTCTATATGCATATTTCTCATACATAATCATTCATATTAGATTATCATGCATATATATAATAAAGTAGTTACTTTTTGCGAGAGAAAAAAATGCATTTGTGACAGTACTCTGTCACGAAAAGCACCGTCGCAAATAGAAAAAAACACGTCTATAACAGCACTCCGTCACGAAAAGTGTCAGTCTTTTGTAGTACAAGAGATATATAAGAGAAATATAGAACCTTCGTCATTATTACTTATTAGTGTTTTCTTTGGAATAATATTTGCTGGTTAAAGTACATATATCTTTTGTTGAATACAGAAAATAATTCTTTGGCCAAAGATAACAAAAAGTATATTTTTTCTTTGTGCACTTTTTTACACACACACACACACACACATATATTGTCAAAATCAGTGATAGTAAATTTGTCCACTTTTTTACATATTTATATATCTCTGATAAAGATCACAAGCACACTGGATTTGGAATTTGGTTTATATTAATTCAAGGGCGGAGCTAGGTGGAGGCAGGACAGGGCATTTGTCTTCCTCTGATCTAAAATACTTTAAATAATATACTTGCAACATTATACTTGTAGTAACAAAATAATTGTCAAAAAATATGTTTGTCTTGAAATAATTATAAACTATATATGTCATTAAATACCATTGGCAGACACTGACAAGGCTTTCCAAAAAAAAAACAAACTATATATATATGTCATATATTAAAACAAAATTTAATTTCATAAAAAGAAAATCAAATCATTCTTATCTACATGCATTTTATGACACTAGAGAAGATTCCTTGCATGTTTATGTCCATCCTCAAATTGATTTTTTTTTTGTTCTTTCAATTGCGGGGGCTGTACTTGCCTTTTGAAAAATTAGGCAAAGTTTAAAATCTTCTCATCTGCATAGAACTATAAATATTCTATTGTATATTTCTAGCTATAATATAACAGATCATATTTACACGACAAATTATCAAATAAACTTACTGAATCTCAACTAACAAAATTAATCAAATAATCGTATCTGATACAAAAGGAAATGGAAGCTAAATGATATGAATCAAATGCAAAAAAAAATTTAACAAAAAATTTCTCTATTTTTTTTTTTCTCTCTAGCTATAATCAACCTACAAAAAGAAGCAAAACAACCGAAAATTTCTCACTAAGCTCTTGCTAATTTACTTATTTAAAAAAAAATTGTGATCTTATTTATTTATCTGTTTAAAATTTGGCGTTGCATGTATCGGTGGATTAATTGGTGGTTAGTTATCATTGGAGCTATTATTTCTCTGGGACGATAAAATTGCGTCGATTGCCCCTTTAACTTGAGACAAATTTGGTGCTTTTCCACCTTGTGTAGGCCAAAATTCATCGGCTGCCAATACCTACATATATATAGTACAATATGTATATGATCATTTAAATTGTAAAAATAATAATTTGAGACTAAATATATTTACAACCGATAAAAACCAAATGGACACACAACATTAAAGCATAAAATTCTTCTCGGATTTGAATTATTCAAGCGAAGATCATCCATCAATTTGCCAGTGTAATGGTGAATTTATTTAATACCAAATTTACAAATTTCTTGGACACTAAAATATTAAGATATAATTGGATATGTTACCAGGCCAGGACCAAATTCTAAGACAAAATTAACTAGTGTAGAAAATATCATGATTTTATTTTAAATTTATTACCTTTACTTGCAACTGTAGAAACTTCACATAACTAATGGCTTTTTCCAACATAGTGACCATATCAACCTACATCAATTCACATAAAGATGGTAACTCAATTAAAAATATAGGAAAGCAACAATTAGTGTCTCCAAATAAATCATTTCAAAAGGAAAATTATATCATCTTCAAAAAGGTACTTATTTGAGTAAATTGTACCAGTAGGAAGATGTACCTTTGTGCCATTTGGTACAAGTTCTTGAAGAACTTTGAGCCTTTCACTAATGCGCTCCCTCCTTACCTATAAAAAATCAATGAATTCTTCATTTTTTTTTTCATATTAATTAAGTTCATATCTAGGGAACACTAGAAACACTGCTTAATATATAGTGTCTGCTTATACTTGAAATTTTTAATCTTAAACAATCTATGGTGTCATTTTTTTTTATTCCTTGAGAGATTATATATTGAAATACATGAGTTTCAAAACAAAATATTTGCTTATTTGTGATAGATTTATGACTTAATTGCTAGAACAAACCTTAGCAGCGGCACCCTGAGGATCTTTGGATGTTGTACATGTAGGTTTAGCCTTTGCCTTCTTATTTGCAACACATTGTTTCTTGGAAGCTTGAGCCTCACCACCCTTATAACATAAAGGAAATTGCGCATGAATTATGTGCTTATATATTGAACATTATTTACAATCTTTTGGTATTGTTAGTTCTAACTTGTGACTATATATGAATACCCAACTTTGATTTGATCACATTGCATGCATGTGCTAATCAAAATGGCTAGGAAATTAGTAAATTAATTATGTAGCACAGAGGAAACAATAAATCTGTATATTTAAACGGCATGTAAAGTTATGAACAATTCAATTTGAGAAATTAATTCTTGATGAATTATCTTGGAACCTTTTTGGGGGAATAGTACTAACAGTATGCTTTATTGATCCAATATAATATGAAGTGACCATAATGAAGAGAAAAAGGTATCAAGATGAGTACCATGTGTGCTCGTTTTTGTGATACTCTCTCTTTCTCAACACCTTCATGACTATCCGTAATCGAGCTAGAATTTGCGTTGATTGTTACGTTTTGATCAACAGCCCCAACCCAATTTGCACATTCTTCATCTCTGTCAAAACTAAGTACCGAAGAGCTTGAATAAGCCCAATTATCCAATACACTATTCTTAGATCCCATCCAAGAGTTTGCCTCTTGAATCACAGAACCGTTATTTGCACCTGAAACAAAATTACTGTAAGATGAATTGCTCGAGTCGTATTGTGTCGACGGTGCAAACCCACTGTAGTATGCACGAAGAGAGTTATTAGAGCCGCTTTCTTCTTCCTCGTCTAGAAATGAAGGCGGGTGCATGTCTTTAAAACTGAATAGATCAAGAGGTGAACTAATAGATCGGTACAATGGATCCTCTTCGCATACTTTTTCGGAATAGAAGGGACTGGAATGTGTTTCTTTATTTTGGGTTCTATTGTTTGCAAGTTCCATGGTAAGCTAAGAGTGAAGAAATGTGATGAAATGTTTTGTATAGCTCTCAGTGCATGAAATATGTGGCACCTATCCTTATATATATGTTGGCTAGGTTAGAAATAGCAAGGAAGGGCACTAAAACTTATAATATTATAAATTGGTGTCAAATTTGTTTCTAGTTTTCTTAAATCATATAGAGATCTTACTTGACCACTTGTGTATGGTGATATGGTTTAAAACACACTTCAAAATCCATCTGGCATTCAAAGCCATGCATGTGAGGTATCAAGTGACATTTTTTCTCTTAATTTGAGGTTTGTTAGTGGGAGAGGAGGCGCTTGTTAATTAACATTTAATTAATACTCAGGTATACTTAATTAATAAATCCTTTATTTCGTTTGTAAAAATTAATTATATCCTTGTTTGTCTACTTCATCGGTCTTAGATACACATCACTTCTGCAAATATATATATTCTTATCAAGTAATTAAATCGTTTAACTAAGCGTACAACATATATAGATACAATTTAAGTTTTTAGAGCAATAGATTAATTAGTTAATATAAGTGTCTAATTTCATGCTAAGCGATGAACTTAATTACTGATTTATAACTAATTAAAAGAAAGATCATGTATTGGCTACAAAATTATATTTACTCCTCATCAAAAAAAATTTTCTTATAAACAAATATATATGATATATATCTCCCGCCATCTGAACAAATGACCTCCATGAGAAAGTAATTCTCACGACCATAATGCATCATTAATTAGACAAATTATTGGGTTAATTAACTAATTACCCTTCAATGTCAAAATTCAAAAACCATTATTTTTTCATATACTCGATCGAGATTATGAGAATTAATGGAGTAGAGAATAAATTTTGAAGTAAATATATATTCCTAAGCAAATCAAATGGCAGAAAAGCCAATATTTTTTAAAATTTGAAGGTTAATTTGTAGTAGGAGAATCAATGGGATTTTGTAGTGAATTTAAAAGACAAATTCTTTTCTTCAACAATTGCTCGTGTCATGAAGATGTAACAAATGAGTAAATTAAAAATAAAATTCCAAGAAATAGATATTATAAATCTTTAATTACAAAAATAGAAGTTAATTTTTTGTGTGTAAATATATTAGTGCACATGGCCAAAGTTGTTGCCAGATTAGTGGGAGGGCACTACAGTACCATTTTTTTTTTCTAAATTTTTAATCGAGGAGTTAATGCGCATTGGAATCATAAGAGAATATACTAACTAATTAAGCTTGCCACATGATGCAATAATAAGAATAGTAAGTTTTGGAAGCTAGCTCAACTGGTGTGTAATTAATCAATTAAATAGTAAGTTTAATAACTCTGTGCATTAATTGCCACTGATCATTTTAAATTTGTAATTATTATTGATTTTAAAGCTCTTCCTAAGTCTTTCTAATCATAAGAAAAATAAAATCCTCAAAGGAAACAAGGCATCTAGCTAGTCCCTTTTCACAAATTAAACATGTAAAAGCATTGGGTTCATAAGAAAAAGATTATTAAAGAAAATAATTTACTAAGTTCTGAATTATGTTCTGTAAATTTCTGTTTAAGTGAGAAGGACTTCTCAGTCTTGGGCTTTTTCATGGGTTTGTATAAAGCTATTAATTGAGATTTTAGAGAAGAATGTATCTGAAATGTTGTTTCTGTATTAAATTAAGAAGAAAGGTTACAGGTTTATATAAGCTCACCTATTACATCAATCCTTATCTCATTCTATGCTAAATGACAAAGCTATATATATTAGCTGTACGTAATAGAAAACAGAAAATGTAAAACAGAATGAGAAACCAATTGCCGTTATACTCTGGAAGAATTATCATAGAAATAAGTGTCTCCAGTCTAGACAGAAATGGAGATGTCCAATCAATGGTTTAATAGTTTGAGCTTTGCATTTTAATGGAGGGAGCAGTTTAGAAGCACTTGGGGACCGGGGTTGGTATTGTATTTATGTATGTTTTCCTAAAGCCTCTCTTAAAGATTTTCAAACTCCTTTCTTCACATTTTCATGGTAACCTTTCTTTTTACTAAGGTATGTTCCCATCTATTAAGAACTCGTATCACCTAAGATACCTCAATTTTTGAGTTTGAATACGGTCCGTTCATTATATACAAACACAAATCTTAAAGGGCCTTGTGCATTACAAACTTGAGCCAGATTAGTCTAAATTTTGATCAGACGGTCCAAATTGAAACTCAAATGGTGCATAATCTCATAGAATCTGGACTTGTCCATTAATGAACAATCAGAGATTAATAACAAGCCACAGTACCGACGCGTCGGTACTACAATTAATGTGGAATAACATGGAATAATGTTGTACAAAACTTTCTAAAGCTTTTAATTGGCAATCTTCATTTTCATCGACGAATTTGTTCAACGTACTGACACATCTTGTAACATCGTTGCCTATCTCCTTGAGATTTAGGACTGCCCAACGGTTGAGTGGTAAAAATGAGCACAATATGACGGTAGTACGTCGTAAAAAAAAAAAGCTGAACAATAAAAATAGTATGTTGCAAAAAGTCACTTTTTTATTCTCTCAAAAAGTATTCCATTCTTGTTGTACCATGTAATGTAATTTAAATACCATCTAGACAGAGACAAGGCTCAGCTCTTGCCTATTCTTAACAGAAGAAAATATAGTCCTTGAATTTAAGTGTACGTCTAAAATTATGTTTATTACAATCTAATAATCATGGACGGATTCAAATAGTCTCTTAATTAGGTATTTGTCTTACTTCTGGATTTTTTTTAAAAAACAAAAATTTAGTCCATGTATTTGAACTATCGCCTATTCTATGTGAGCGAGTTTGGTTATCCTTGTTAGAGCTCAATTTTTTTCCCATCGATTCCAACTCATTTTCTTTCCTGCTTAACTTATGTTTTACTATTTTTTACCGTATTGCTAAGTCTATAAAAGACATGTATTTTTCGCGAGGATAAAAAATGACTTTTTGCGACAGAGTACCGTCATAAACATACTTTTTCTATTTGCGACGGTACTTTTCTCAACGGAGTCTCGTCATAAATACATTTTTTTTCTCGCGAAAAATGCATACTTTGTTGTTATTACGTGCTGCTAATAATATAGGTTTAGCACAATAATTTTCTTACTTCATGCTGGGTCATTATTTGACGGGCTGTGTGTTAGATAGTAAGTCCAGAAAGGCCAGTTTGAGCCCAGCAAGAATAATGGAGAGTTGATAGGATGAACGAAATGGAGAGGAACGGTGACAATTGAGTAATGTAAGGCGTTTGGAGCAGGGGTGTCAATGATACCATTTTAAGTTTTTAACCGTTTACCCAACCCGCGCCATGTATGAATAAGATTATTTGTTTGTTAATTTATCGGTTGTGGTAGGGGTGTAAACGGATACGGATAATTTACTCAATATTTGGAGATTATCTGAATTCGAATTAAATGAATACAGATACGAATACGGATATTTTTTGTTAGTTAAACGAATAAGGGTACGAGTAAATAATATTATTTCATACACAATACTCTAATTATATAAATATAATTATAGGATAAAATTTATTTGCGTGATATTTTATATGATAATATATGAGCAATAATTAGATATACTTTTGTTATTCAGTATATGTTTTTTGTTATAAGAAAAATAGTAACATGCTTTGTTATTTAGTTAAATAATTGAATTTATCCGAAAAATACGTATTTTTAAATTCTCTTGTTTTATAAAAAGATAATTTAGTTTAAATTGTTTGTATATTTGTTTTTTTCTATTTTCTTTATTAGTAATACTATTGTATATATATGTGAAATGAATTAGTTTTGATATTTTATCTGTAAAATAAAATAAAACTAATTATTATATTAATATTATTTATGATTTACCTAACTACGTACTTTTCGCTACCTAATAGTTTTAACGAATAAAAATACAGTAAAGTACGGTCAATTTTCAGTGGACAAAAGTAAGATATGAATAAAATCATTAAAATATGAGTATAAAAATACTTTTATTCTACACGTTTCGTAGCCATATTTACACCCCTAGTTTGGAGAATCCTCCTGCATTTACTTAATGAAGAAGTTAGCGTCTATAATAAAGCCAAGGTAGAGATGCAAAAATGGTCTGTGACTGTGCATCTAATTAAATGAAAAGGTAAATTTTACCTTTCATTTTTTTTGGGTATTTCCTCTGTCGTTTCATGTTTGCTTCATCACTAAGTTCTCTTCGACTCTATATTGCTCCATCCCAACACTATGTCTGTATTAGCAGCCTCTCTCTCATTCTGATTCTATTTCTGAGGTTTTTGTGTTTGTAGTGAGAGTGATGAGTAGCAAACAGCACTAGCTAGTTAAGTCTGACTAAATGTTTATATAAGAACTTCACTATCAAGTTCTTGTAAGTTAATATCAAATTTCAAAGTTTTGAACAATCAATTAAATTGTTCAACATGTTATTTATATTAAAATATATTTAAATGTGTATCAAATTTTTTTTTTTTTTTTGTAGTTTTTATACTATTTCAAACAATCAATTAAATCATTCAACATGTTCTTTATATTAAAATATATTTAAATGTGTATCAAATTTTATGTTTTTTTTTTGTAGTTTTTATACTATTTTTTAGGTGAGTAGAAAAATTGATTGATTCAAAAGATTTTGAACCATAAAAATATTTTTTTCTATTTATCTAAAAGATAGTAAATATATTCTAAAAAGAAAAAAATTGATCTCCAAGAACATAATAATATGGATATTATGTTGAACAGTTTGAACTTTGAAAAGGAGATATTTGACTTAATTTTAAGAACTTGATTGTGAAGTTCTTATATAAACGTATTAGTTGGACAAATACGGAGGAATCAGTTGTCTAAATGTGTGAGTTTATTATATTTTTTTAAGAGAGACATCCAAAAAATTTACAGCTGAAATGCATAAATATAACGCAAGTATTCATATTTATTGGAAAAATATTTAAAAAGATAGAGATTAATGTCAAGTTTGCCAAAAATGAAAATCTTTTTGGGAGGGGAATTTCACGTATATCTCTCAAATACTTTAAAATTACATATTTTTCCTTCTAAAGTTTGAAATTACGTATTTCTCTTCTAAACTTCAAAAATTCACAAATTTATTCATTTTATTGTCTTTTATATTAAAACTCATTCTAAATTTATAAAAATATATATTTTATTCTTTATTAAAAGCATATTAAAGTCTATTAGACTCATATTTGAATCTAAATAGTTTCTCTATCATCCAAATTACTTTTAGATATGTGCACACAAGATCAACACAAATCTTGATGTCAATACACACACATATTGAAGCGACGTGCACAGATCATAATGCGATACGTGTGGATTGGAATTGTTTTAGGATTTATGTATGCTAGATCATCACGAATATTAAAGCAATGTGCACATTTTTTATGTAATGGGCACGAATCGGATAACACAATTGTACAACGGATGCATGCATTCATGCATGCACGGTTCTGATCAATAACACACCATAATTATTATCCTGTAATTAACACAATTGTAAGGGTAAATAAACAATAAAAAAAATTATCCTAGCCGTGGAGGTTTTATTAATTATTATTTTATCATTTTTCTCCATAACATCCTCTTTTCTTTTGTTTAATAATATATTCTGCATGAAATTACACCCCTTCATGTGTCTGATGCTATCCGTCACATTGTCCAAGTTCCACGTGTCGCTCATACACATCTTCCCTTGAAGGCAAGAAAAGATATCTTGTGAACCGATGATACCACTATAACAGCTAGCCGACATGAGAGATGCATGTAAGATCATAGATATTGTTTGAAACTTTGAATGGATGTTCACCCGGGTCGACATGAGAAGGCAAGAAGAGAATTTTTCTACCGTACGTATGCATGCGTTTTTTTTCAGGAGAACAGTTTGAGTTCGATAGTTATTGAACCAAAATGGTTTCAATAAATTCGTTTATTATTGGATCTGCTTTAGAATTCATGCTAGCACTTTTGGGTATATTTTATAATTCGTACGCACGAATTCTAAAACAGATCTGATGGTGAGCGAATTCATTGAAACCACTTTGAGTCCAATAGCTATCGGATCCAAGCTGAAGTCTTTTTTCAAAAGTCAATTTTAGGGTTGTCATAATTAAGAGGTATTATACAATATGAATTGGATGAAGATCTTCCTATATTCATATATAAACTTAATTTGAGTATTATTTATATTAGTTACTTTTATCTTTTTAAATAATAGATATTAGAACAAATAATTATTAAATAAATTAATAGAATATGTATAACAAAATGATATAAGATGTTGCATATATAGATGAATCTAATTATTCATAGAAATAAAATTTATATAGGTATATGTACAATTAAAAATTAATCACATATAATTTTATATTTATTAATTATCCTATAGCTAGTGTATTGACAACATCCCAGTGGGGCAGCTCATGTTTGGTCCGCCAATGCCCACTACTCTAGGGTACTTGTGCCCGAGCTAAGGGTATAGGCGGGTACACGGGTACGGGTATAGGACAGATCGGACCCAGTATTTAGAAAAAATACTCGGCCATACCTTGATCGCCTTACTTGTTTACTTGTGCCCATGAACCCGTACATCCATGTCCATGCTCATGCCCGTATACCCGTATATCCTTGTACCCTTACCCATTTACCAGTTAAAATTTGAATTTCAAATTTTTTCAAACAAAAAACAGAAAAAAAAAAAAAAATCGGACCAGACCACCCTACCCCTCAAGGGTACAACAGGCACGGATATAGGACGGGCAGGGCACGGTTTTTGAAAAAAAAAAACTCGGATTACCCGGCCCGAAATACCTGTCTACCCATGATACCCGTGCCCGTGCCTGAATATGCCTGATCCGCCCTGCCCCTACCCGAGAGCACTTCACTACCTATAACTAGCGTAATGATAAGGAATAACTCTTGTAATAATATGTCTTACCTATACTCCTATAGTCATATTTCTTAAGTTATCGATTTTTTTTTCATTTATTATATATACCTCAAATTATTAAGCATATGTATAACAAATATTAAATCACTCTCAAATGTCTTGCATTTGGCTTATTTAACATAATTGCTAAGTTAGCGATATTATTTTATAATACTAGTCTTAACGAAAACGATACAGATTTTATAATTACTATATTGTATTACTCTCAAATATCTTTCATTTGCATTTTAATTATTTTACATAACTAATTAACGAAAATTTGTCTTATCTGTACTCGTATTTAACAATCATTTTTTTCTTTTATTATAAGCGTCTTAGCGATTACGATATGGATTTCCTAATTATTTAACATAACTGATTTCCTCTTTCAAGATCTAATTTCTTGTTTAGACTTCAAATTAGATCTAGTGAGTAAAAATTAACATATTCAATTCATCATTTACTACATTCAACAATTAAATTGTAATCAAGTACAATTATAACATGCATGCCTTCCCAATAAAAATAATTATATAAACAAGAAATATATTGGGAAACAATTCCACCATATGATATATATATATGCTGTATGATTGTTAAAAATCATTATCTTACATATTTACACACAAATGGTATTCTCTGCCTCAGAGGATACAATAATGCTAATTTTATAAAAACAGAGAGATGAGAGAACTTGAATTTTTTTTTAATTTTGTTTTCTCTTACAATATGTACAGGAGGTATTTATGGTCTCCTTTCTCATTTTATCGTTAATATTCAAACGGTACATTTCTAATTGATCTAAATTTACAAATTTGCCCTTCTCTTTATTTTGCAACTTAACCCTCCTAATTTATACTATTATTCAACAAATAAAAAAACTCTACATCTATTACTCTCAAGATTTTTTTTGTCACAACCCTGCACGTGTCTCCTTTTGGTATATATAGCCAACTACACCTCCCTTCTCCCAATCTCATTTTCGATAGACAACTATCTCAGTATACTTGTGCACACTCCCTCTCCCCTCTCCCCTCTCCCCCCTCCCCCCTCTTCTCTCTTAAATAAAAATACATGGGTAGCAATGTGGATCCTTTAGTGGTGGGGGGCGTAATAGGGGAGGTGGTGGATCTGTTCGTACCGACAACAATGATGGACGTGAATTTTGGTACCAAGCATGTCAACAACGGGTGCGATATCAAGCCATCTCTGGCCGTTGATCCACCGTTCGTCAAAATCGGAGGCCATCCATGCCACCTCTTCACACTGGTACGCATGCAAGCATGAAGTTGACTGAATAAATATTTCTATATATGCCTCTCTATAAGCATGGGCACTACTTACTATACAATTGGGCTCATAATTTGTTATTTTTTCTGTAATGTAACTAAAAACTTATATAATAATTACAATAACCGTCACAAAATAAAATAAGAGATATCTTTGATCTTAATTTAGATGAATTGTATAACAAATTTGGTTCAAGTTAAAAATTGATTGGTTATCATTCATTGCACTATTTGAAAATTAGCTGCTCAATTAATTCAATTTCTTATTTACACTGAATTTGACACACAAAATATCCAAATTAGAAAAATTAATTATATTTATATATAGTTTTTACATTTATTTTGGTAACTGTTTGTGGGCGATCACAATTGCCAATTAAATATGAGTGTAAATATACTAATTAATTAATTTATATATTTATTATAACAATTTTTCTCTCCTTTGAGAAGGTTTAGTATATTTCCACTCAATAACTCTCGTCTTTCAAAACCTGTTGAGCCTGCTTTTTTTTGCTTGCATGAGGATTTCAGCATGCAATTTCATGCACGTATGTGAGAATTTATTTAATTTGAACCGATCCAACCATTTTGAGTTTATATTTATATATATCTGTGTGTGTGTGTGTGTACCAGTGTATATTTAATTGTGTTATTAATATCACAATATTTTAAAGACAGAGATATTCTTAATCTAACCAAGATTTTGTTTTGCTTGGTTATAAACCTAATATATAAAAGCCAATAATTTTGAGGAAAAACATGGATCGGTATAAAAGCCAATAATTAGCGAGGTCAATGTAGGGGTGCAAACGGATCGGATAGTGGTAAAACCATATCCGTATCCGTTTTTATTTTTTGGATACAGATACGGATCGGATATTAGATGGATACGGATACAGATTGAATATTAACCGGATACAGAAACGGATATCCGCTTTTTATAATAGTGAATAACATAATTTTTTCATAATTCATATTAAATTATATAATATATATCTACTATTCCGATACAGATAATTAAAATTCAAAATCATATCCGTATCCGCATGGATATTCGGATATCGGATATCCGTATTAAATTTTCAGATACGGAGTTAGATACAGTTGGATAATATCCAACCCGTTTGCACCCCTAGGTCAATGCATGTCTTTCTTAAATTTTTACTATATCTACATGAATTCAATCATATCTTACCTTCGGAGGTTTGCAAATCTTTTTCCGTGTTATATATTTTTTAAAATTTGACTTATTTTTGTTGAGTGTGTGAAAATGCACAGGTTATGACTGATCCTGATGCACCAAGCCCCAGTGAGCCATCAATGAGGGAATGCCTTCACTGGTACACACATAAACCTTTTCTGCCTCAACAATTCTCTCTCTCTCTCTCTCTCTCTCTCTCTTTTATTTCTTAAAACCAGCCTTCCTTCTAGTGACAAAGACATTATCCGGCCCTTTATGTAAAAAGTCATATGTTCGAAATCCAGATTTTAAATAGTTCAATAGTTTGACTGCTAATTAATTTTTAGTAAAAAAAAAAATTATCTTTATATTTATTTTTGGATGCGATTGTAACTGTGATTCACCTTTTTAACTTGTTTAATTTAACAGGCTAGTAATTAATATACCAGGAGGTACAAGTCCAATTCAAGGTAATTAGCTCAACTCCAATTAATTATCTCTCTACTGAAGTCATATAAATAATTCATGAAGAAAGAAAAGTAAGCATATATAGCTACAGAAATTAATTAGGATCGAGCTTTCAATTTCCTTTGTTTAATTATTAATTAAATTTCTTTCTAAGATGTGTAAGCGTGTACACGTATATATATATGCATAGAAGCGCTAGCTGCATTTCATGTTCAGAAAAAAAGTGAATATAGAACTATCTACCATGAGCATAATAAAAAAAAAATGATAATACATTTTAGCAACATATATACTATATATATATAGTGAAAAATATTTGCACTTGTGCAATGAAAACAATATTCGTCATTATACATGTCATGCAATTTGTATGTAGCAGAGAAGTAGCGACAAAAAATGGCGACTGGCTGTGACTTATACGATTGTCTTTTGCATGCATATTTACAGTAGATTGGACACGTGTCGTGTTCTCCATTTAGACATCCACCATCAGTTTGTCAGTTCTCCTGCTTTGTTACCGTCTTCTTTTAATAGTAGAAATTAATAAATTTCTGTTTTGTCACTAAAAGAATTTAATATTTAGTATTTAATTACATGATAAATTTATTAGCAATTTTAATAATCCTTAAAATTAAGTTTCAATATAGTATAGACAATGATCAACTACTAATATATTTCTACTTTGTCACCGAAAGAACTTATTAATTATTATCATGAGGAATTTATTTATTTTGGTGGGGATGCATGGACAAGCATGCATATACTTTAATTAACACTCTTAATAATCTTTTAAATTTAATTTAATTTAGATTAAACATTAAATATATCATCATGCCCGATATCAAATGGATGAGGATCCATTAAATAACCAGTCTTTATTTTTTATTGAAATAATAATGAGCTAGCTAGTCTTTGTTATCTATCAATTTTTGGCGTCTTAATATCTTATATAAGATATTAAATTTCAGGAGATGAGGTGATATCATATGTGGGACCAAAGCCACCTCTAGGCATACACAGGTATACTCTGGTTCTATTCCAGCAGAAATCACGACTCTCGACCGCGTCAATTGAGCTTCCGGTGAAGACACGTGAGACCCGGGCAGAATTCAACACACGCAATTTTGCGGATCAGCATGACCTCGGCATGCCGGTGGCAGCAACCTACTTCAATTCCCACAAAGAACCCAACCGGCGCCGACATTGATCCATATTCCGTGGTGATGAATGTGTTACTACTATTTTCAACTTGAGCTTAATTATTTATGTATGTGCATGCATGTGATTTGTGTTCATCAGAGCATAATATATCTATATTCATGTTGCATGTTAGTTTTTTGCATTTGTGTGAGACTCTGTCTATCATGAACTGGTAGAGTATGTTGCATGCATTTCCAATCCGGGAGCATATATAATTGTATATATGAGCAAAGGAATGGAACTCGTATATATATAAGATGCATCATGCATGTACTGAATTATAAGGTTTTAAGAATTTAGCACTTTTTTTTTGTGAGTTTATTTTTATTGAATATACAATCCCTTTTTGTTAACTCACAGCCCCAGTAACCTTAAAACTAATGAGATGATGACCTGGCTTTTACGCTCATTTCATATATATATATAGAGAGAGAGTTGGGCTACGGTGCTTGATGAAGTAAATGATTATATATATATATATATATATATATATAGTTAGCGTGTTTTGTGTTCACTAAGAGAGTTTGGTGAATACAACTTTAAAAATCTATTGAATTGACTTCAGATGATGTATTCAAGCAAAATTTTAGAAATTTTCAATTCATTTACTACAAATTAAGTCATTCGGTAAAAAAAAAAATGAACTTTTTGTAGTTATTTTATATATTCATTTTTCATAATTTTATTGACAGCTTAACTTTGTACTAAATGAATATAAAAAATTTAAAATTTTGCATATACGTGCATTGCTCGTGAAGTACGTAGATTGGTTTCAATAGTTTGAACTCGTTATTTGAAACCAATCGATATATTTTTGGAGACGAGACACCATGAATTTACATCCAATGAGATATCTCATATTTTATGTGACTTTTTGAATATCTCAACCGTTTAAATATGATCTGCGTGAATCGCAAAGATCAAATAATACTGACCCTCAGCGCTATCTCCGAATAGGTATCGAATGCATATCATCTGCATTAACTCTAAAGAGAATCTTTTGAGTTTAATATATGTTTCAGGATCAAAGTCAATCTAGCCCCCGCCTGACGCAGGGGTCCTTTAATATTAGTGCGGATCTCAATCCGACGGTCCGAATGTATTAATGCATGGTGATGGTGTGAGTTTGTGCAGGGGATACGAATTCAATAGGAACCGCACACGTCGGTTACGCCAAATATGAGGTATCTCAGAGGATACGAACTCACACAGAAAAGCTGAATAGAAAGAAAAGTAAAAAAAACAAATTAGAACCATTTGTCTTACTCTTACCTGCAAATTGAGCATTTTTTTTCTTCGATTCTCTTGGTCAGTATTAATTGAATATCCATGTCATGTATAAATTTTAGTATGGAGTAATGAAATATATGAAAATATTAATACTTTACAAAATATATTGATTGTGAAAAGTTTACTGGTGAGTGGTGACACTCGGAACTTAGAATGCATTTCATATATTGTAAACACTGAAATATGCTTGGATGTACTTAAGGGCCCTTTAATATAAATAAAAAAAAAAAACAGTTACAAAGCCCTGTCGACTGAAGATCGGAAGTGCTTGTACCACTAGCCCGGCCCGGTACAGAATTTGCAGTGTTGGGCCTACCAGTCGGAATCCAACTGACGAAATAAATCCACCTCAGCGTCCAGTGTGTGTAATTAATGGATCTGTCCAGTGAAGTTTTACCTATGATTTTCGGCGGCTTAAAAGAAAATATGTTAGTTGTGATTTTTCTATAATTCTATCAGCAGGATAATATGCCCCACAGGATGCACAAGAAATGGAACAGAGAAGGTTTAGATTATGTAAATGATCCATCTACCTGCAACTTTGTTTTATATTAACTAAACTGAAAATTTGGGCTTTCAACTTTCTTAATTAATTAGATATATATGCATGGCAGATCACATGAACTAAATATACAACTGCATGTCTCGTATGACTCGACCCAGTTTAAGAGGCCCATATTCATTTCATTGCCACCTCCTCATTTGACTCGACTCAGTTTAAGATGTACTTATTATGTATAGATCATGCCAAATATCTAGTGTGCATTGAGTAGTCTAATATCCAATTAATGGGTTTGAAAAAGAGTCTAGAAAATTAAAACAGTTGTTGGCAACTCTCAAAATATATATTGACTTGGTCAAAATCGTGTCACAGTTACTAATATTTGTGTCTGAATTTATATGTGTGCGCGCACGAACATCGACATTATAGACATTTGTACATTGACACAATGAAAACGTATAATATGTGCTCTAATTTATGGGAGTGGTTGTTTTTCTTTTTCATCTTTTGTGAAGACTTGACAAAAATTGTAAAGTTGTGAGAGAAATTCAAACTATCGATTTTTTGATAACTAATTAAAGTTTTGAAATATTTTACTCTAGTCAATTGTGCTACATATCTTATTAGAGTGGTTATAAAATTTAGTAATACGCATTTGGACAGTCTTGGATACATTTTTTTTTTTTTTTTTTGGAGAGAAAAGTGGGATACAAGTTAGGAGACGCGGAACTAATTAGAATCCGTATCCTCTCAGGTATTGCAGAGGATCATCCTCACTTTATAATTTGAGATTAAATTTTAAATTTTAACTGATTTGAAATTCGGGTCACCATAGGAGGCAGTATTTTTGGGCTTTGGAATTCATGCCAAGTTAAAAGAAATGGTGCAGATTTAGTAATTGTAAAAGATTCCCTTTTCAAGTATTGGAGAGGATGTGAATTCAACTGATTGATAGCTTCCTTTTTGAATAACACAACAAAACAAATTTGTAGTTTTGGGGCCCAATATTCCTTTTTCTAACATTTTCATGAATCTGATTAAATTGAGTGTATTCAACAAGCAACAAATAACATGAGGATACTCCAGTATAAGGATATAGGATTCTCAATTTCCAAAGGCCTAGAATTTAAGTTTGTCAAATTCAACATGGTAACACGGCTTGCTTAAAAGCCCAGAAAAGAATACACAAAACTACAAGAGTGAGTCTATGGTACTATGCATATCACGGGTTGGTCTGTAATACGGCTCAATATTTGACTTTTAAAAATTTTAACGGTCGATCCGAACCATGCATCTTGTTCTTCATATTAATATGTGTTTGGAGACAAAATTTTACATTTTTTGAAATTTTTTTACTATTTTTTTAGATATTTAGAAAATCACTTGATCTAAAAATTCTGGACCATTCAAAAACAGTGATTTTCAATAAATCTAAAAAAATAGTAAACAATTTTCAAAAAAAAGAAAATTTGGTTTCCAAATACATATTAATATGGAGAACAAAATGAACAGTTCAGATCGACCGTTAGAATCTTGAAAAGTCGAATATTAAATCGTATTACAGACCAAATCGTAATATGCATAGTACCATAGACTCACTCAAACACAATTAGACATTCTAAAAGAACCCCATTTTCTTGGGGTATTTGATATTTGATGATTCGCATATTTTCTTACTAAACTTTTAGAAAGACAATTATTTATTGTAATATTTGATATACACAAATACATAAGATAAGAATGGTAGCTAGAGCAAAAGATGATGTGCTAGGAGAGATTTCTATTCACTCGGTTGCCTTTCTCAGTCACCATTCCCCAATGAATCCAATGCATTTTTGGGAATATTCTTATCCCATCTTTTGTGAAAACACTTTCTAAACAAAGTTTCTTGTAGTTTTGTGTCTGGTAAAGGGCTTGTATAATAAAATAAAACAAAACAGTTTATATCAATTTCTGAATCATTTTACTTGATTCAATTGAGTTCATTATTTTTTTTTTCAATCAATCCCTTAACTTATTCAAACCTGATAACCACCTTTTCATACATCTTGAAATAAAAACATATTGTGTTAACCACATCTTTCTATTGTGTCGATGGACACTTGTCTCAAGTCAAAATACATTTCACAGCTGTCTTGACCATTCAAACGCAATTTTAAAAAATTTAAAAATGCATGCTTAACTATTGTTTACTGCACACTTGACTATTCTTGAATATAAATACACTTATTTATTAAAAAAATTTTACAAAATATAACAAAAATAATTAGAGATTATTTATGAAATGAGAAATTAAGGGAGACATTTAGGGCCCGTTCGGCCACATACTATTCACTGTGGGAAATAAAAATTTGCTTAAAGTTAAATTTTTATTCCTACAGTGAACAGTAAAATTAAGTTCAAAATTTTTAATTCCCACACTTATTCCTATTTTCTACTAAGTTGCGGAACAGACCCTTTATAAACTATTACAATGGAAACAATAGTCTTTTGGTTGAATTCGCTTTACTATTATTATATAGTGTCTAATAGAGGAGGTTGAGGTGTCACCATGTTCTCAGCCAAATAGTAATTATAGCAGTAGAAAAAGAAAAAGAAAAAAAAGAGAGAGAGAGACAAAAAAAAAAAAAAAAAAAAAACAATTCCAGCTACAGTGTTCATCCCGAAATTCTTTTAAATACCATATTAAAAAAGAAAAAAATCAAAAATCAAAACACTACATATTCTGAAAATTTTCATCAATATTCAGCCTGACCCTCCCAGTAGCCTCAATTAACAGGATTTGTACAGTCAATTTGCGACTCCAAACTGGAGTCCACAGATTAAGATCCTGTTCAGTTGCACAGTAAGAATAAAAATAGAAATACGAACAGAAAAAATTTGAACTGAAATTTATTATTCATATGAAAAAAAAAATTCAGTTTAAGTAAATTTCTTTTTTTCACATAAACAGTAATTTCGAAATTACTGCCGAAACAAGTCCTAAATGTGCGATCCCAACTTTTAAAAAAATTCGCTTTTTTCTTGAAATTTGCGTTCTCTGATGTATCTAAAAGTTACTGAGAGAGATGCATTAAATAACGTGAGTTCTCTGACTACCTTCCTTGCCAAGGTTTAACTGACCCTTTAGAATTTGTATTACTAAAATTTAGTACAATTTTTATTATTACTAAAAGCAAGGCTAGCTTCAGGATAAATAAAAAATCCATGTGAGTTTAAACGTTAAAGGATTGCAGAGGAATAACTTTTACATACATTAAAAAATTCAGCTTCCAGTTACGAGAACCTAGCTAGCTAGATCTTTGAATTAATTTTCATAGAAGAAACCAAACCCTATTCTATTCTAAAAGGAGCAAATATCTGAAATCAAAGTTTTTTGCTTGTTAGTTAATAAATTGAATTAATTTGATTTTCGACACAATTTTCAAGTAAAAAGAGAGAGGTAAAACTGAGGCCGCAAATTGAATATGCAGACTCTAGTCTGAAGTCGCGAACTGCCTGTGCGGTTCTCATTAAATGGGATCGTAGATTATTTGTGCGGCCTTGGTATTTGTTGAATTCTCTCAAAACAAGGGTGTTTTATTTTTTTTTTATTATTATGATAAGAATAAAAATTTCAGGTGTTCTTCAAGTATGAAAAAATGTCGTTCTTTACCAATTTATCTTTTTACACGTGTCATCAGGAGAATTCCTGTCAGTCTGATTTCAATGTTGCAGAAATTTACTGAAACCAGCAGTTTTCAAACAAGCTTAATAAATAGTAAAAAAATTCCAAAAATATAAAATTTGGTCTCCAAGTAGATTATAGTATAGATTAAACATCTAACGGTTTAGGTTTGTTGTTTGGACATCACAAAATAAAAAAAAACAGCAGCAACACCGTCGGCAGAAATGCTGCCGGCGGCAAATTAGCCACAGTCTATATATATAGAGAGAGAGAGAGAGTAAGGCTACACTACTTCGCGAATTAAGCAGATTGTTTTAATTCGCGCTCATATCTCTAGTTTCGAAGTCCAAATAGCCTATCCAAACCATTAGTTGTTTAATCTATATTAAAATGTGCTTGGAGACCAAATTTTACATTTTTTGGAAATTTTTTACTATTTATTAAGATGGTTTGAAAATCGTTGTTTTTATTAAAATTCTGCACCATTAAAAAACATCGATTTTCAAACCATCTTAATAAATAATAAAAAATTTCCAAAAAATATAAAATTTGGTCTCCAAGCACATTTTAATATAGATTAAATATCTAATGGTTTGGATCGACTATTTGGACTTCGAAACTAGAGATATGAGAGCGAATTAAAACAACCTGTTTAATTTGCGAAGTAGCGTAGCCTTACTCTATATATATAGAGAGAGAGAGAGAGAGATGGGCTATGGTGCATTGCAATGCATGGAGGGGTTTGTGCATTGGACCATAAATCTAAAATTCAAAATCCAAAATCCAAATGACCAATCCAAACCGTTCATCTTGTTCTCCATATTAATATGTGCTTGGAGACCAAATTTTACATTTTTCTGAATTGTTTTTACTTTTTATTAAGTATTTTACAAAATTATTGATCCAACGGTGGCTTAACAAAACAGTAAAATCAGCAGCCACCGTTGGATCAACAATTTTGTAAAATACTTAATAAATAGTAAAAAAATTCAGAAAAATATAAAATTTAGTCTCCAAGCACATATTAATATGGACAACAAGATGAACGGTTTGGATCGGCCCTTCAGATTTTGAATTTAGATTTATGGTCTAATGCATAAACCCCTCCATGCATTGCAATGCACCATAGCCCATCTCTCTCTCTCTCTCTCTCTATATTGCAAAAAATGCTACAATTGTCTCATGGATGATAAGAATTTGGTTGAGAATGAGATCACACCTTAATATCTGTAATTAGATGCTACATTGGCAAAGTAATAGAGAAATTAAACAAAAGAACTAAATTGAACCAGATTGAACCAGATACAATAGTTCAAGAACTAGATTGGACTGAAAAAAAAAGGTTAAAAAATATTTCATTTTTAACATGACAAGAGAGTTTAAAATTCATAATTAAATCATATTAAATCAGCATCTATATATAGAGTGACTGTCGAACTAATAAACCTTGTACAATATATAATTTAATCAACTGTGTGGGACGTGATTCAAGCACTTCTCGAATCAAGTGTGATAAGTCATGAACAAAAATATATTTTATTTTCTTAAAAAAATGTCTCATTGCACATTAGACAAAACTCAGTGCAAATTTTTCCACCAATAAGCATGTGCCTTAATTCTCTATTTTTCTCTCCTCGGTTTCTCTTTCTCTTTTTCTATTAATCTCTGGCCGTTTACATTTTTTGTAGTAGTAAAAATTAAAAAAGTTGTTATTATTAAACAAAACTAATTAATACAATTAACTTGTGAGTTCAAAATATTGATTACAGCAAGTTTACATACTCAATTATAGAACCTCATTATAAAATATTATAAAATATCCGGCTTCGATGCTACTAACATTATATTATTTTCTCCGAAATAATTGATAATCTATTAAAAAAATCCTTGAAATAATTTTATTGGAGACACTGGATTATATATATTAATCATGGAATGAGGATGCGTATTTCATTTCGTTACAAGTAGGGGTGAGTAAATCGCTCATAACTCGTGAGTCGCTCGTAACTCGCTCATTAAAAGTTCACCTAAACTCGCTCATTTATCCGCTCATTTAAACTCGCTCATTAACAACTCACTCATTTATTCAATGAGTGAGCATGAGCATGACCCAACTCGCTCATTAAGAATTTGCCACATCTAATCCCTACCACATTTAATTCTATGTAATTATGTGTAATATCAACTTTGGCTCATTAAGATTGATAGATAGTGAGTACAGTCTCATATTTAATCTCGTGTAATATAGTGAGCACAATGTAACATTTAATCTTGTATAATATACTAATATTCATAATTTTTTTTTTTTTTTTTTGTAAATCGGCAGAACCAAAACCTCCGCCTAAAATCCAAAATAACTAATAGTCATAACAACTCGCTCATTTAAATGAATTATGACAATTTGTTGGATTTTGTTATGATGACTTTTAACAAATTTTGTTATGTATGGGCACACTATATAAAGTTATGAGTCATAAGTCATAACTCGTGAGCCGCTTACAACTCGCTCATTAAAAGCTCGCTCATTTATTTGCTCATTAACAACTCGCTCATTTACTTAATGAGCGAGCATGAGCATACTCTAACTCGCTCATTAATCACCCCTATTTACAGGGATATAAATGCAAAAGAGAATATTCCATTCCAGCTAAAGCTTATGTGTGGTGAGAAGTCTCCATCCAAGTTATCTTTTTGTATGTTCCCATCTCACAAAAAGCAACAAAACAAAATCCACCTAAGTAGCCATCAGTGCTTGACACCGGCTTTATTTATGATTTCTACTTTGGTTAGATGAATTTTTATGTTGAGTCATCAGTCAATGACATCCAACCAATACTTTTTTGTTTAAGGGTTTTGTGGCTTATAAATATATTGGATAGGTTGTAATTAATTATAGAATGAATTGAACTTTAATTATATGGTATTCTCTTGTTATAGTATTTAAATTTCCTGCGCTCCAAATGGTGGTGTATAAGCCTACTAGTGATGGAGATGCTGCCCCAGCCACTTTTGATGCTTAAATGCTTTCAAGACATTTCTAATCTATCTAAAAAAGTCTACATTAGTTAGTCTTGCTCAGACATCTCTTTTGCAATTATTTTGTTGGTTAGTTATGTTTTTTGCTTGTTTAAAAACTAAGAACTGGGATGAATGTGGTTGTACTTTGTTTCTTTAATGAAACGGGCAAAGAAGCCTTTTATCAAAAAAAAAAAAAAAGTATTTAAATTTCCATTGAATGTATTAAAAATGTTGCAATTTAAAGATACATAAATGTAATTTATATCCCATTATTAATTCAAAACATACATTTCAATGACTCAGCTTGATCATTATTTTTTGTGGGACTGCATGCACTACAAGCTACTAAATATTTCCTCAATACATGATCAATTCTTTGAATGCAAATGTAGAGTATTCTGACAAGTTCAATCACTAATTTGACAAATAAGTGTATATTAAAGCTCCTTTCAACATATAATACATCATCTAAATTTTGATGATGCTGCAGCCTTCCTTAATTTGTTTCTCTTAAGATTTACCTCTGAGATTATTATTTTTAATGACTACATAATGACATATTTTTATTTATTATAACTTGATCCCTCCTCTTGTTAAAATGTATAAAATTCACCTTTTTCAACCTTAGCGATTTGCCTGAAACTAGCCTAAGCTGTGGAGATGTTAGTTTGGAATTCTCTACCAAAGTAGTACATATTATTAGACTTCATATCTCAGAAATGTTGCATGAGATAAGAGATTTGACCAGCTAACAACCTGAGGAAACCACCGAGAATAACCCTCCGATTTCGATCCTTCTAAAAAGTACAAAGAAGCTGAGCAAAATTTTGACCATGTATGAAAATTCCAATAGCTTTGGTGTAATATCAATGCCACCGACATGCCTTATCACTGCTATCAAACAAGAAACAGATTAAATGGTTTTGGGTAGGTTCATGTTATTAAGGATTTAAATTTTGAAACTATTAGGTTGTAGGTCACTTTGAACAAATGTAGCCCCAAAACACTTAATGCCAAAAATCACAAACTAAAATCTGAGGGTGAAATTAATGAGGAAATATATAACTCACAACTATAACTAGACTTAATTATTCCCAATTCAATAGACAATTGAACGCAAGGAGCAAGACATTTTGTACATGTCAATGGCAAAATTAAATCCCCATGTGATAACCATATCAGCATTTTTGTTATTGACCACCATTGTACTTTTGCCAACAACATCTCAAGCGGATGGATTCAAATCGGACGGTCCAGATGCAACAATGGTGTCGAAAGATCTCACTGACACTAGTTCGGTGTGTGTTTGCGGGCCGCTATGCGGGTACCCGTGTTTGTATTCCAGCCCACCACCACCGGCTGCATTAACACCACCGGCAGAAATGTCGCCACCTGAGGTGCCTTCAGTGCCGCCACCATTCGGGCCATTGCCCACACCAATGCCTCCGTATCCGAATCCTTTGTACCCGCCACCGCCACCTCTAGGGGAGGTATATGGGGTGAATGGTGGATTTGTGTTATACAAGCCTTCACTAGCTTGGCAAAGGGGTGTAAGCAGGGCTCTGGTTTTACTTTGTGGGGTTATTTTGGTACTCTTATTGTGAGGATCGAGTAAGAAAAAAAAGACAAGTTTGCTTGGTACTCCAGATAATTGGCGTCAATTTGTAACCGTTTCAAGTGATATTATATTGCTGTTAATTATAGTTAAAACCATGTTGGGTTTTGAAGTAATTTGGTAAACGTTCAACATTCATTTGAACATATTAATTGTTTTTATTTAAAAATAATTGTGTCTAGTATTGTTTTAAAATATGATGCGAAGAACCCATACTGTGAATGCATATGCAGATCTATAAATGCGTGGCTCAATTTTTCAAATTATGTTGTGGTATAAGCAGAAATAATACAATAATAATTATTTCTAAATTAATGTACAATGTAATAAAGGTTAGTATTTAAAAAACAAACGGTTAAGGTATTACTCTCTAGTATCATATAATGGTCATGTTTTTCTTTTCTTTTTTAAATGTGGAGGTTAGACCTGATTATATTAAATTAGGCAAAGAGTTTTCAAAAGTTGCATTAGAAAACGTTTTAAAAGAAAGAAGGAAATTTGAGAATCAGTCTTTGATTTAGTAACAAAGAACAAAAATTTTTATGTGAGAGATTATAATATTTTAAAAAAAAATGTAAGAGATTATGGATTCGAAATATGGATAGAAATTATTTATAGATATTATATAAAAATTAGTGTGTTAGACCTCTACCTTTCTATATTTAAAAGAAAGACGAAAATTTAGGCGAAGAAAGAAAAAGTAAAAAGTTTTATACTACCCACTAGCTACTGTAAACCATTTTTCATCTCAAAAATCAGGATTAGAGCCAGACTTTCGATAGGGGCCAAATATTTATGAGGTTAGTCATATAAAATTTTGAATAAAGATTTTATTGTCCCCCCCCCCCCCCCCCCCTATTCAATCCCCTATTAGTCCCCCTAACAATCTTCATTTTTTGTTCCCCCACGTAGTCAAAATCCACTCTCTTCAATCTCCTCTTAAAAAGAAAAATAAATAAATAAATCAGCACAGCTCAAAACCCACCATGTTCTTCTCCTCTACTGCTCGCCACCAGTTACCCACGCTGTTAAGATCCAGCGAGGAGAGCGTGGTGCATCGTCGAGATCTGGCGAAGAGAGCGTAGTGCACCGTCGAGATCCAATAAGGAGAGCGTGGTGCACCGTTGGAGGGGATCCATGCTAGCCCAGCGAAGGTTGTCAAAGTGCAGCATATGAATACTTCATTGGTTAGATATGAATGCTTCATTTTCTAGAGATGAATACTTCATTTGTTAGAATATGAATGCTTTATTTGTACATTAATTAGATATGAATATTTCATACCTTTAAATATGAATAGTGTTAGTGTCACATGTGAATACTTACTATAAAAAAGACTTTAATTGAATTGAAGAGGTATTGGAAGAGATTTTCCAGAAGAGGTCTGATTTTGAATTGTATAAATTATTTCGTACATGTATGAATACTTCATTAATTAGATATGAAATACTTCATTATTTAGATTTAGATATGAATATTTTATTAGTTAGATATGAATACTTCATTGTATAGATTCGCTGTAGTGGTCTCCAATCTTGGCAAATGTCGCTTTCAAACAGTTGTGATCTCCAATCCAGGCTGTCAAACGTCGTCAGCGGTTCCCCTGGTCATTACTAGTCCCCAAGATTAATGGTTCCCTCCAGTTTGTATTTATATATAACGGATATTATAGATAATAAGTATGAATACTATAAACTCGTAGGTATGAATACTATACGTTTTGACGATGAATAAAATCGCGTTAACCCTTCTCATTGGCGGTAATTACCACGTGCGCGTCAGTTAGTGGTCCCCCATTATATATTTTTTTTTTGTTTTTTAGCGCGGGAGACAGATAGGGGACTGAATGAGAGATATTGTTAGTTGCTCCCTAAAATTTTATGACAGAGAATAAGAGTCAATTTTTAAAAAATTCATAATATTTTACTCTACTCTAAATTATATAAAAAAATTATATGTATATATATATTGTAAAAAAAAAAAAATCAGGGTCCATTGACCCCAATATCTTCTTCTTTCATTGGCCAATGCTTAGAATTTCCAGTGCCGGGAATCTCGCTATTTTGTTTCTTCTCTCATGATATAAACCAACTTTAATATTTTCGCAGGATTTTCAGTGTCAAAAATCTCGCTATTTTTTTTTCTTTCCTGAATATTTTTCTACATCTCTCTTTTTAATGATCATGTCAAATTGCTACTTAAAATTAAAGAGATTTAAATCTCTTGCTTCAACTTAGTATATTTTTGTTTGGTTAGAGTTTATTGCTTAAAATATTAATTAACGAGGAGAGATAAACCGGAGAATGAATATTATATTTGATAATAAATATTTACATGAAAAATAAGTGTAGAGGAAATTAATTAATCTAAAATAAATTAATTAACTTACTCAACATATTTATTTCTCAATTGATAAATTAAACATGAAACAAGCTTTTACTTGTCTTTTTCAAAAAAAAAAAAAAAAAAGGTTTCTGCTTGTCATCATTTATTCTACCATCAAACATCACCAATAAATTTAGCGAATGTCATTGAAGCAATTTAAGAAGTTTCACTAAAATATTCCTTATCCTTGGTTTAATTAGTACCATATTTGACTGTATTCGTGTACCAATCCTGTCGCTTTCCTTCTAAGTAAAAGTCAATTGATAAACAGATAAAGGCACCGAGCAAAATTACGACAAAGAGTAAGTAAAGCACAATACTATATATAAGTGTGTGCGTTATTTTCCAATACAGTTGCTCTCTAGGTTGTCATGATCGCCAAATTCCATGTCATAGGCTTGACAGCTCAACCTATTTTGCTGTATTATATTTTTGTTTATGAAATATAGGTGGGAGGCAATTAATACTTTAATACTAACCTTCCAAAAGTATTGACCTCAAGTCCCCAACCATTGATGTTTACTTGAAAAGACAACTTCGTCGACGCAGAAATATCAACACAATATTTTATTTATAGAAATATATTAAATATATTATTGAAAAAAGAGATAGAAGGAGCTTACATGTATCCAATCGTCACCACAGAAAATCAATACCTCTGCAATATTATTTGCAGTGGATATTTCTAAGAAATGTTTAAAGATACCAAATTAATGGTTCTTCTTTTTTAAATTTCAATTTTTTTGTGACATCCTGATTATGAGACTCTTCTTTGAACTAAATCTAAATATTTGTTTGTTCACTAACCCATGATGGGTCAAGTTGCTTTCTACTTTTCGATTTTTTTCCTAAATAAAAGAGATAAAAAGTGTTGCTTTCTCCAAGATTTAAATTTGCATAGAAGATCTCACATTTTTAAAAGTTTTACACTTTTGAACTAAAGCCAATTCAAAAATACAAATTGCACCATATAATAGGACCAGAGGTGACAAAAATTTATGTCATTAATTAATTTGGGATTCCTACTCTCTGCCTAATTTTCAACCAAACATGAAATTAAAAAGTGAAAAAGAAAAGGGGGGCAGATAAACAATAGAAGGTTCCAGTGTTTGTTCTTCTCTGATTAATCATCATGCCTGTTTCAGATAACTGATTTAACACGATTTTATTTATAATTCATGCCATCATCGTTTGGTGCCATGTCAATATCAGTTATGTGTCCTTTATGATGTATCATGGGTTGCGTCAGTACCGTTGGATGGTGATCTAGCGACGGAAAGGTACACTTTTTCTTTAAAATATGTGGAGATTGTGCAATTGGGGGGCTTAATGGCCTATCCAATAATGCAAGGCTCCGAAAGACTCCTGAGTTTGACCTCATTGACTGTAGGCCCCACACAACCAAGCACATCAAGTTGCTTTGTTATCGGATCCGGTTCTGGGTCTGGTTACCCGATTAGCCATTCTGATTAATTTTGAACAACATTCAATACCGACATGTTGGTTAAAGACACATATCCAAAGATGAACCCAAAACCAATCTAAATTAATTAGTTAATCATCATTTAAATTTAGACCTAACTACATCGCATCCCTATCTAGGGCTGCACAAAAAATTTGTAGTCCGTGATTCGATTCAAGTTTGATTCGAAAAAGTTCGTAAAAAATTTGATTCGAAATAGTTCAAAATTAATTCAAACCAAATTAAAACTAGACCTGGTTCGTTCGAAATAGGTTCACAAACTATTCTAGTTCGAAATTAACAGTTCAAAGTAACGTGAACTGTTAATTTCTGCTGATAACTTATGTTTGCTGATGACTTAAAAGTTAAAACATAAGGCCGCTTAACCATAAGTCATAACTCGTAAGTCGTAATCCTCACTCTCAGTTCTAAAACCCTAGACGACTTTCACCTCTCGCTTTCGGCGACTACGATCACTCTTCTTTGTTGTAAAAAAGTTTGTAAAAGATTCGAAATTAATTCAAACCAAACTCAAACTGGGATAAGTTCGATTCGGTTCGATTCAATTTGTTTGCAACCCTATCCCTATCCCTATCCGATAAAAATGGTTTTTGTTTCTGCATTGGTCCCATTTTTAGGTTAATTAAGTAGCGTCTTATAGAAAATTGAGTAAAGATGTTGTCCTTCTTGAATCTGCCCCCTATCCGTTCCCCAAACAACCTTCCTTTTTTGTTTCCCCACGTGGTCAAAACCCACCCTATTTAATCTTCTCTTAGAAAGAAAAAAAAATCAACACAACTCAAAATCCACCCTATTCTTCTCCTCTATTGCTCGCCACCAGCTACCCACGTCGACGGTTGTGATGACGATCAAGATCCGACGAGGGGAGCATGGTGCACCGTCGAGATCCAGTGTTTAGGGTTTAGGGTTTAGGGTTTAGTTAGATATGAATACTTCATTTGTTAGATATGCATTCATGTTGTTAGATATGAATATTTATTAGAAGAGGTGTTCAAGAAGAAGGGTCTAACTTTGAATTTTGAATTGTATAAATTATTTCAAATATGTGTGAATAATTCGTAATCGTCAATATTAATACTTCATTTGTTTAGATATAAATACTTCTTTACTTAGATATGAATAATATATAGATTCGCTGTAGTGGTTCCCAATCTTGGTAAATGTCGCTTTAGACGGTTGCGGTCCCCAATCCAAAATGTCACAAGACGTCAACGGTCTCCCTGGTCATTACCAGTCCCCTCTAGCTTGTGTTTACATATGACGAATGGTTCTGATAATAAGTATGAATACTATACGTTTTGACTATTAACTCAGAGTATAAATACCTCAATATTAAATATTGGAGTCAGTTAGTGGTCCCCTGTCGAAAGTTATTTGTCTTTTAGTGCATGGAACGTTTAGGAGACTCATATGGGAGTATTGTTAGTCGTTGCCTAAAAAATTTATAATTCCATACCTTTTTGCTTCTACGTGAATATATATAGAAGGATAACATGACCATAATCTAGAGCAAATATGTTAGAATTGTATCATTAAGTATTCTTTTAGTTTAAGTGATAAATTTTGAAGAATTTTATTTCTTTTTAATATATATGGAATGAGAATTAAATCTCTCAATCTCATTTTCAGTGAAGATATCGAATTTTGGAACATGTAATTTTTTCCCGGAAAAATATCTTAATCACTAAACTAGATATGATTCTAAGAAAATTTAAATAATATTACGCAAGTATTGAGATAAAATAAGATTAATTCTCCGAACTTTACTATACACAAGAAAATCAAATTTATAAACCAACGACTTTCTCATAAAGTTGATATTATCTAGGTCTAGGCCTAATTTAATAAATTGGTCCCAAAAATTTAGGAAATAAGGTGCGTGTTGAAGTCAATGCTGTACACAATAAGCCATCGTTTTTATTGTTAACATATTTGAGATCTGAAAACATAAATTTATAATATAATTTTATAGTAAAAAGTTTGCAAATAGTATATTTCAATCTATTAAATTATAATTGCACAAAAAAATTGTAAGTAATTCAATCATATAAAATACCGTTAGTAATAAATTAATGAGAAATGAGAAATTCATGCCCGATTTGAGATGGATATCGGAGACCCGATCCAATAAAAGCCTCACTGGCTCACTGCACATGGGGGTTGCTTTCGTGGGCGGACCAACAACAGTCTAACGATTTTACTTCCTCTCCATTTCTTTTTTTACTGGAGATATAATTTCTCATAGCAGCCTCAGGATTGTCGGTCGCGCGTTGCAAAGATTTTTGTGCTTTTGTGAAATTTTGCTTGCATAATTAAAAAATATATATATATATATAGTACGATGGTACTACCTTCTTTTTTTTTTAGAAAATTAGTACTTTTTGTAATTATTGATTTAAATAGCATTATTAATTTATAATCAGAAAGAAGACTCAAAATTTTACAATGTTGAGAAGCATTATAGACAAGAACAGAACTAAAATGAGTGTCATGTAATTTATTTTATAAAGGAAGTTAACAGAAATAACTTTTGTAAAAATTAAAAATATTTAAAATACAAAAAAAAAAATTTCAATTTATAGAGGTGACTTAGTCCTACTTTAATCTTAGTTCCGTCATTGATTGCAGACTATATATAGAACAAAATTTATTAAGAAAATGTTATATTAAAAATATATATAATTTAGACAACATATCCTAATGAAATATTATTGAATTCATAAACGTTTTTAATATAATAGAAGTCAAATATAAAAGAAAATTATAATAAAAATTGTACCCTTCGTGGAAATGTGCAATGAATATAATCAATATTTTTTCATAAATGAAATTTGGATGACTTGGCTTGAGTTAAATGGAGAGAAGATAAGGATAGAAAAGATATAGGCGAGAGCCGTTAAACCCACGTCACCTTTTCCACTCATCTCAAAATATATGCACCAAACCATGCCTCTCATACCTAAACCTAGAACCAACAACTAAAGCAGGAATTATATCATATAACCCTTCCCTACAAATTCCAAAAGAGCAATAATTAGAAGAGAAGAGTAAAGAACAAGTGAGAAGAGAGAGCAAAGAGAAAGAAGAAACACTATATATATCTTTTCAATTACCAAGTATTTAAAGAGTTCATATTTTACATGGAAAATATTAGATCAATGTCTCAGATGGCAGTGCTACTACAATTCCTTATAGTACTCTCATCTATGGCGGCAACAACTATTGTGGCCTCAGATGAAGTGCATCCCTTGGTGACATCGGCCTCGATTGCCAGACGGGGACTTGACGAGAAGTGCACATGCACCACTTGTCAGAATCCATGCGGCGATTACCCGAGCCCCCCACCAATTGTATATGATTCACCACCACCACCACCAATAGTATATGATTCGCCGCCACCGCCGGACACAATTTATTACTACTCGCCGCCGCCTCCATCTACGCCATACTGCCCGCCTCCACCAGTACAACCTGTGTGCTGTGGAGGTGGTAGCGGCGGCACAACTGGCGGTGGAAGCGGTTATTCTCCCTATGTTTCTTGGTTCACGCCGCCTGGAGTATTGTACCCACAAGATCCAGGGTACCATCCCGGTGCCGCGTCACGGGGACACGTGGCATGGTGGTTTTCCTTGGTGGTGGGTGGACTGATGGTGCTATGGTGGTGAGTTGGAGTATAATTTCAAGGTACAATTTGTACATGTGCAATTTGTACATGCATGGCTAATCAATGTAGGCTGGTTGTCAATGTTGGAATTCCTTTAATTATCTTTCTACATATATGTAACAAAATTATATATATCTCTCAATCTCTCAGTAGATCAATATTTCCAAATGTTATTTTTATAAAGGAGGTTGTCTTCCTCTTCTTCTTTTTTTGTTCCCCTAATTGAAATAAATTCAATTGTAATTTTCCTAGCCTTTTATGTAAATGGACCAGCTGATCATGGATCTTTTTCTTTCCTTTGCTTTCAGAAGAAAAATAAATTAGTTAAAGCGTTTTAATTTTGCGTCTCTTGTGGAATGTTGAGTCAGCGACGCACTTTCCTCTCTCCAAATCTGGTGGTTGTGACTTGTGAGTTGAAACTTGAATGTAATAACTTCTTCTTTTTTTTTTGATATCTTTTTTAAATTCTACAATTCTTTCTTGCAATTCGGTGCTACTTTTTCATATAGAAACTTCAAACGCTCCCAACTCCTCCAACCCCTAAAATAATAACAATTAATGTTAATAATGATAATAATAATTATTATTATAATAATAACTGCAGTAGTAGTAATAATAATTAATAATATATTTTCCTCTTAACTTTCTGATATTTATGGAGAAAATTATTAGAAATATTTAATTCAATAAGACGTCTCTCCTATGAAAAACCTCTTGCATGCTTCACTAGAGTTGCAAACGCATTTAATTAATGCAATTGGTATATATTGCCGTGTCATGTCTTGATAATGTGGAAACATCTCTTGCATTATTTTAATCATGATGGAGCCATACGTTGTTTGCTACGATAATTTATATCATATCATTACATGACAACGATAAACTACTTGATATGTTATATCTATCCACGTAAAGTATACCTACAAAAATTAACAATTAATTGAACTTGTGCTTTCAATTATTGGACACCAAAAGATTACAAAAAGGTCATTAATTCCGTCCATTGATTTATGAACTCTTGATGCCAATCAATAAGAAACAATTATTTGTTGTGGAAAAAAGAATTGATATATTTGATCTGGAGAGCAAAGATAATGCTTTTTGCGTGAGAAATTATAAGTTCGAAATTCAGATGAAGAAATTTATTGTGGATATAAATAGTTGGATGGCTTAATTCACCTCCAACTTTTATTAAAATAAATGATTTGTTGTGCGAAAAGCAAATAATGGTGAATATGTTTTGAAAACAAAATTCTAAATGTTTGTGTGAGAAAAAAAATCTGTTTGGCACATATCGCAAGTACCAAACAATTTTGGTTCACTTGACAATATTATGTCAACGAGTTTGGTTTCAATTAGTTAATAAAAGAGGTACTAACTCACCGAACAAGCTTTTGGCACTATTATGAATTGACCCAGCATATATGCTAGTGTGACACCTCTATTAATTTAGAGCATGTTACATGTTCTATATGTCTGTCGGCTAATTTTTCTAAAAATCGGTGTTTAATTAAATCACAAGTGAAATTAGCTGTCCAATTCACCTTGTTAATTAAATTAGTTGTATATAATCACTCTGATAAAAAATAAAGAAAACACGTATAGTAACAATATACGCGAATAATTCACATTTTATTCTCTTTTTTGTCGTTTCTGATTTGAACTCCGAATAAAACACAAAAAAACGTATAATATGTTTTATTCGCGAATAAAACGCGAGTCACAAATTATTCACAATAAAAATGAGAATTTTTTTTTAAAATTTAGAATTTTATTTATTTATTTATTTAGGGTTTTTTTTGTGCTTCTTTATTGTACCGAATAATTCCCGAATTATACCCAAATCACAGATTTTTAACTCCACCGAACCAAACCCGAACTATTCGTTTGTCACTATGAATAAACAACAATTACTACAGTCCATCTAAAAATAATAATTAATACAAAAAATATAATAAAAGAATGCACCCACCAATGGACACCCAGAAAGCGCATCAGAAGATACAAAATCTCAGTACCCAACTCAATCTTGTGTGCTGGTGTTGGATATGTGACAGCTGGGTCATGGGCCAAAGCCCAAACCCATTATAAATCTTTTTCAAATTCAAGTTTCAAAGTAATCATGATTCATGCACATCATGCATGATTAATGCTGCAAAAATATAACATGCCATCTCAAAAAACCCACCACATGGATTCGACCCAGTATTAGTTAAACTCCTCCATTTAAATTTTTTGGTAGCCATTTTCATAATATATAATCACGATTTGTTAAATAGAATTGATTGCCAGCATATTTCTTAATTCAATTAGAGCTGTTAATTGAATCAGGCCCTCAATTAATTTTCTATCCCCCCCATATTCACACAACAAAAACGGGTATTAAAATGTTTTATTTATGCACAATTTTACCCCTCAATTAATTTTCTATCTAGCTGCAATTTGTTTCCTTTTTTAAATGACAAGATTCTCGAATATTATTTTCTAAATTTGTTGTTTTCTTCTTGAAGAAAGAAATAATTCATTACAAGTTTAAAAGAAGAAAAAAGCAGTCATATGCGTTTCTGTTTAGCACATTCTCTAGTTAAATTTGAAATATTATGCCCCAGTCATAAGTAAGATTTTATTTTTCGTAAATGTAATAAATTTATACTCTTTAGTTATGTCACTCAATTGCTTGAAAATTTTATTAGCAAAATTGTTGGTTTATTGCAACTTATATAATTTAATTAAATACTTCGACAAATGAGAATTTAAGGAAATTAAACTAATATTGTGTATTAATTGATGAAAGAGAATGCAACAGTGGAAAAAAGATGTATAGTATTGTGAGAATAACAAATTATGTTGTGTCAATATAAAAAGAAAAAAAGAAACAAATGAGAGTTGTTGGAAAAAAAATACAAAATAGTCATGACCCAGTCATTACTAGGTTACAGGTCCAAATTAGTTAAAATAAAAAATAAAAAATGTCAAATGTAAGGAAAGTTGTGAGAATAGAAAGGACATATCAATTATACAGGGTTAGCTTATGATTCTTCTACCAACTAATAAGTTCAATTAATTTCATTGGCGCATATGCACTGTCCATATTCTTCCTCTTTCACCTAACAAAAGACGTAGCCATTACGCTTTAAAACACTACCCCTGCAAGTCGTCAACACTTATCCTCCCATCCATTATTTATTTCTTTATTTATTATTCACACTATATAAAATTCTTATCTACATATATATCAATATATGTCATTAGTGCTGGCAAAAAAATTCGAGGTTCGTGATTCGATTCGGGTTTGATTCGGGTTTGATTCGAGTTTAGTTCGATTCGAAATAGGTTTGAATTGAAATGAATCAAATTAGGTTCGGTTCGGAATTAATTCAAACAAAATCCAAACCTAGCCTGGTTTGATCAAAATGAGTTCGATCATTTTTATGGTTCGAATCTCATAATAACATCGGCCGTCCATTTACCTGATGAAATTAAAATTCAAATAGAGAGTTATAATTTAACTTAGCTGACACTCTCTCGCTCTCAAATTTTAATAATCTAGTTTTCTCTCCACCTCTTCCTAACTCACTCTTCCTCTAACTCTAAAATCTAGCTGATGCTCTTAGCGACTGGCTGTCTCTCCGGCTGTCACTCCTCTCTCTTCAGTTGTCTCTCATAGTTCATACCAGGAAAGCCATCTCTGATGTATTTTTTCATGAACAATTTTTCAACTTAAAAACACTCTTTTCATAATTCATAATTCATACCAGTAAAAGGAAGTCATGTGAATTGTCATATTGAGAAAAAAATTAATATATAAATTACCGGTATAACTAGGACTGCTAAAAAATAATTTAGTTCGTGGTTCGGTTCGGGTTCGATTCGAAAAATATGTAGTTTGAAATGGGTTTGGTTCGAAATGGATTCAGTTCGAAACGAATCAAACCAGGTTCAGTTCGAAATTAATTCAAACCAAACCCAAACCTAAAGTAAGTTCAGTTCGGTTCGGTTCGTTGCCACCCTATATGTCATGCACATTTGTATATATTTTTATTTTATAATTGGAGTCGAGGATAATCGGTTTTCTACATTATTTCATTGTTTTTTCATGGGATCCTATTTGGTGCCAATTAATGGAATTTATATTGTTAAAGAATGTAACGAAATTATATATTTTCCTATCTCAAAAGTTATTTTCATACTAAACAGAGTGAGGTGAATAACTACAAAAGATTCTCAATTCCAGAGCTGTCAATAACTACCAAAGATTCTCAATTCCAGAGCTGTCAGGCCAAGAAATTTATAGCTAATACACCTAGCAAGTAAGCAATTTGAAATGTAAATGTTTAGCTTGCTTAAGATGATGTAAGTTCCTAAGATACATTAAAACATACAGAAAAATTAGTTCCAAAAGTACAATCTACTATTCTACTTTTATATTAATAATAAATAGTAACAATTGTATTTAATATATTTTTTTTGAGTTAGGCTAATATGACATTGGTGTTATTTGAAACTAAATAATACCACATCTTAAACTCTTAGATCTGCTTTAAGATTCGTAATATCCGTTTTTACTGTTCAAGCACTTTATTTTATATGAATCTTAAAACAGATCTAAAAATTTAAAATATAATATTATTTAGTTTCAAATAACACCAATATCATATTAGCCTAACTCATTTTTTTTAGGTCTACCACTCAATCATTGCTGCCATTTGCATTGCTGCAAATGGAGCGATTACCAATCAAGCAGTTTTTACCAATACCAAGCTTCTTACCTTTTATGTACTCGTAAACAGACAAAAAAATAACATTACATTCCTCGACAACTCTGCTACAATTATTTACAAAATATATTATAATAAATTAAATTAATATTAAAGAACACATAGGGAAATTATAAACCCCTCTTATAACACCCCTATTCCCTTCCTCTCCCTTGTGCACATAATTGAAACACAACACACCATCATGCCTTCAATGTTTCTTCTTCTCTTTCTCTTAACCCTAATTTCCACCCGTCTTCCTGGCATTGCGGCCGATTGCGGTTTTCCGTGCCAAACGCCACCGCAAACCACAAATTACCCCTCCCCTTCACCCCCTTATAATTACCCGTCCCCTCCACCGCCGGTAAACCCTTACACACCTCCCTATTGGAATTACCCTCCCTTGTCGGGTTACATTCCGAACTACCAACCCCCATCCGGCGGTTTTATCTACTCTTCGCCGCCTCCACCAAATCCCATTGTGCCGTGGTATCCCTGGTACAATCACCCACCATCATCGGACTCCGCCGGGCTGTTGCCTCCATTTCTCATATCTGTTTTGTTGGGGTGTCTCATGACAGTGATAGTCATTTAGGGAATCATTGCTATCATTTGCCTTTGCTCTTGCTAGATTTTTTTTTTTTTTTTTTTAATTTGTTGGGCATTTTCCTTTTTAGAAAAATAGATATTTCATATTTGTAATGTGAACATTATCATAAATATCAATGTATGATGAGCTGTGATCCATGACGAGCAATGCGGCGGGAAATCCTGATCATTTTGGATTTTTGAGAGTAATTTTCGCTGTTTTCAAACAGATCAGGAAATAGATCTCTTGTGGCGCTCTTCCGTGTCAATCATTTGTAATGGGTCAAAATCATGTGGATTCATAAATTAGTTCCTGTCATTTTTTTTCTTTTTCTCTTTGTTAGTTGTACCATTATTTTTATGTTGTCTATTTAGTCAGTAAGTCAATTTTCTATCCACAATTAAATAAGTTTTAGCATGAGAGAATAAAATATGGATATAACAATTTATGATTCTTAATGGGTTAAAAGAAATAAAAATATAATTTCTATCATTTTATAAAGTGGTGACAAGATTCATCATCTTATCCTATGATTTTATTTTACGCTCGAACTTATGTAAGTGACGCAACATAATAAAATTGTTATTATTAATTATTATTATTTTTTATGATTTATTTATTTTTAAATTAATGTGACATTCTAATATAAGCCACAAGAGATAATTTAAAACGTCGATTCTTATTTCATGTTAAAAGAAAATAAATTATCAACCTACTACATAATATAAGCAAATGAGTAGGTCGAACATTTATAAGAAGAAAATTTTACTTGATTGCATTACGAAAAATGTTTTATACATTGAAAAATGATGATTTTACTTTTTTGAAGGTGCGAACGGATTGTAGTTAAACAATATAAACATTTTTTTTTAATTTTCTGTATAGAATATTAACGGATTTAAAGTTACATATGTACTAAATATGAGACAGCTATAAAAATAAATCAGATTTAACAAATACCAATATAATTCGAATTTGATTTAATAATATTACCATGTATTTACAAAAATATATCGTTCATAAAATATATTTTTTATAAGCCTTTGCCGAAGGGCCCACGAGAGGTGGAGATAAAAAAATATTCAATGGACAGACAAGGAAACCTCAGCCTTTTTAACTTGTAATGGATCTATAATTTATTTAGTAAAGTGCTAATTTTGTGTAAAATAAATTGAAACTATTTTTTGGCACGGCACATGATATGTTTCCTAAAATAACATTTCATTTTGAGTGAGAATATGAGATTATGCATAGTGCCGGATTAATATGTATTATGAATTAATATTTTCGTTTTTTTAATGTTCAGATAGTCAATCCGTTCAACATAATTTTTACATTAAAATGTACATATAAATTAAATTTTGCATTTAAAAATATTAATAAGCTCTTTAGATGGATTGAAAATTACTTAATCTAAAAATTCTAGACCATTCAATATTATTAATATTCTACCTATCTAAAACACACTATTTTTTTAAAAATGAAAAAGTTTAATCTACAATTATATTTTGATATAAATTTTTTATTAAACAGATCAAATTTACTGTTTAAATATTACAAACAGATATTAATTCATACTACGACTAAACGCTATGCATAAAATAGCCTCACTCTTTAAATTTATATCTGTATCTGTATTTATCTGTATTAGAATTTAAATATTCGTATCATCGGTCAAATAAAATCTGATCTGTTTGTATCGAATCAGTCAATGATATAGTTCAAAACACAGATTTTAGGATCGCTATCAACATGGAAACAAATCTACAGAAATCTCCTATGATTTCAGGAACCTGAATTTCTCATTTCAACGGTCTATATATTTCAATATTTATTTTAAGATTTATACATAAAAACTTTCTATTTTGAGATTCGTGTATACAAAATCTGAATTTAGTATTTCAAGGTTCCTGAAATCCTCCTATCAACATATGAGTTGGATAATATGAAACAGTTGCGCAAAGCATGGAGATTAGGCCCAAAATCAATATTTCGGCCCAATAATCAATCTAGCATTTTGATATGATGTAACGGTAACAATCAATTGAATAAGTTTTTCCAAGTGCCCAAAATCAATTTAGATTCTTGAGGCAATAATTAAGGAAATAAATAAAGCAAGAAATTGGAGCTAGATCTTAATTTGAGAATATGAAAAAAAGATATACTTCCAAAATTTTAAGATGCTAATCAAAACCCATACATTGCTATGCACCTCTAAAAGACAAAAAATGTTATAAATATAATGCGTTATTTAAGTTCATTTGAAGAAGTGTTTATCTTTTGTGTCGTTTGTATCAGAAAAAATACAAAACTTTCCGGTGTGCAACTGTGCATTCATTATTGCCTGGCGCACCTTCCCTTCACCTCAACTCCACCCCCTCTTTCTCTCTCTTTAATTTTTTATTTTTCTGAAAGAGTAGTACCGCTCTCTCTTTCTCTCTCTTTACCTTGCTCTTTTCACCTCTCAGGTGCCAACTATAACACCATACTCAAACTTTTCTTAATTAAGAAACCATGATCTCAATTTCCATCCTCCTCCTCTTTCTCTTAACCCTCATTTCTCTACCTTCCCTATCCTTCTCCGACGATTGCCCATTCCCGTGTCTCCCGCCGCCTCCGCCGCCCTTGACCAACTCTCCACCACCACCAGCTCCTGTGTTTGACTCGCCGCCCCCACCATACACACCGACTTATTGGAATTATCCTCCACCGCCATACACGCCGGGTGTTGTCCCGTTCAACCAACCGCCAACCGGTGGCAACATCTATCGCACACCGCCACCGCCTGATCCGATCATGCCATACTTCCCGTGGTATTATCATGGTCCAACTTCTAGTGCTTCTAGCTTAATTTCAATTTCACTGGTAATTGGTTTAGCTTTGTTTGGACTATTAGGTGAATTGGTCATGTTTTAGGATTCTTAGTTTTGCTAAAGCCCAAAAGGGAAACAAGAAGGAGAAAGAATAAATAGCTTATATTGTTGTCAATTACAGAAATGTTGTTTGTAAGTTTGATTTCATATATCAATTGAAAGATGTATGTATATCTTCTTCTTTTTTCTTTTCTTTTTTATTTTTCATAAAAATGCACCGATGCATATATAGATACATATAAAAGTGGGTAAAACTGGAACGCCACATGGCATAAAAGTACATTAATTAATTACAATTTGTTGTCCAGCGTTGCATGCGTAATGCGTTGTTCATTTGTAATTAAGAGGTGACCGTTGCTAATTAGCTTACTTTATGTCTTTTATTTTTTATTTTTCTTTCGTAATCAATGCAAGGCACATTCTAAGTCTTATGGTAACTCCTTTTGAATTATTAATTATATAGAAACGACTAAATTCTAATAACCTTCCATGCATAATTAATTATTCTAATTACCATTTAGTGGGCTATGCAAGAAATTAATCAATTATGCACAAAAATACTAATTGGACAATAAACAAAACTAAAACTATCACCTCCAAAGCAAATAATTTTTTTTATGGAAGAATTTGTTCTTGATCCTTTTGGGATTACAATTATATATAAAAAAAAGGGCTAGATATGTAGAAAATTCTTTGGAGAATTCTAGCATTTGGGGATTAGCTAGGTTTTGGTGAAATTTACCCTTTAATTAATGTGCATTGGATCTCTCCCACATGAAGAGATTGGAAGCAAACATGGATGCATGATTAATGTACCTTTAGATAGAAGCAAAATTAGGTCTCAACGGTTTTGACTTTATATTCCTCATATACTGAGGCACATCACATGGGACATGTGGTTTTAATTCTCTCTATTCCCTGATATAAACCCAACGCAATTTCTTATTCCCACCACACCACGCCATCCCTAATTTAAAACTAGAGAGACAATTTTTCCCCTCAGTTAAATTTTCCAAATATAATTTATTGATATTTTTTTTAAGAATTAGGAATTAGTCTCCAAATAACAGTTTTTTTTTGTAATTTACGACCGACTAAGTGTTAATATACGAAACTAGTTAAGCACTCAGAATTCTTTGATTTGGAATTATTATGGAATGGATATCTTTGAGAGCATGTTCAGCTCCGTTACTGTTCGTATGGGAAAATAAAAATTCAGTTTAATTGAATTTTTTTTTTTCCAAAGAAACAGTAAAAAACAGTTCAATTCCTATGCCTACACCCATTTCCGATAGTGGACCGAACAGGCCCTGATTTTTTTATATGATTGGGGTATAATACTAGTTCTGGTGTTTAACTTATATTTTAATTTTAGCTTTTTTTTTAGCATGACACAGAATTCATTTACTGGAGTTTTTGAAGGTTGATATATTGCTAGAAACATGTACACTTCTTTCTTTTCCTTGAACCTACCTCCTCTCTACCTTTCTGTACCTAAAAAAAAGGTTTTGGTTTCAATTGGGTTAAATATACTCAATAATTACTATGATTTTAATTATCTATTATATTTGCATTATTTGAATGGTGCTCTTTACATGGTAGATTCTATTTTCATAGCATGCCTTATTGAAATTAATCATAAATAAGCAAAACTAACTAATAAGAAAGAAGTTAAATTTTCTCACAACAAAATTAGGTGAAGCAACTTTTTTTCACAGCAAAATGGAGATTGGATACCGAACAAAAATTAAATAGTCCAAATAGCTTATGAACAACATAAGCTGTATTTTTTTTTCTGGTATAGAATCGCCAAACAAAAATCGTTATAAAAATATACCTATTTCTTATTGAACATTAGATACTAAACTACATGTAACATTTTTTTTTCTAAATTCTGGAAACAAAAGTCAAATTGTACAGTATTGCATGTTGTTTTCTTACAATCTAATTAGAATCACATAATTGGAATAAGTTTCAAAATATAAAATAGTTAAATGGTTTTTTTTTTGCTTCAAAAATAGTTAAATGATCGATACTATTGCTATCAATATAATAAAACAAAATAATCTTTCTTGACATTTATGACAACAAGAGCCTCATGCAACTTTAGGTCTTGTTTGGCAGTAATCCCGCAAGCACTGTTTACGTGGGAAAAAAAAAATTCACTCAGACTGAATTTTTTTTTTCCCACGTGAACAGTAAAATTCAGTTTAAAATTTTCAATTCTTATATCCATTTCTATTCTCTACTGGGCTGCCGAACAGGCCCTTAATGTCCACTCGGTAAATTTTTGCCACCTGCGGCAAATAATGTATGACCGTGCCTCTATATATTTCAAACTATCAATTCCCCGCTCATCAAATCAGAAACAATCCATATATTCTTAAAAAATTGATTTGTTTCACGCAAAATAAATTAACATCGTATAGTAGATCTGAAGAGATAGAAGAAAATTAAATTCGAATAATAAAATAAAGGTGTAAGGTTAGAGTTTAATATTTTTTTTTATTTCTTCAAAACCCACTATATAATGTTTATTTATTTTATTGTTAACTATAAAATGTAAAAGTTTAGATTGGATTTGACGGCATCCTTCAAGATTAAATGCGAGATATTATTAATTTCATATTCAATGAATTATAAAAATAAACAATTTTGTATTCATGTGGATTTAATTTTAATTTATCATATAACATATATAATTTAAATCCACATGAACATAATGTTGTATATTTTTATATTTCATTATATAAAATTGATAATATCTCATATCAAACTGCCTATGAGCTATCATAGTATACCTCATCCAGTACTGAAAAAGAGGAGAAGCTTTCCAGGTAAAAAGCACATTCTATTGTTTAATTGCAATTCTTAATTTCTTATTGAGAGTTCAATTGGTCCTAATTGTTTTTCTCAAAAAAAAAAAAAATGGTCCCAATATCTTGGTCAGTAATTCAGTATTGAAGACTGTAATACTGAATATGTTAAGGCATAGAATGAAGTCAGTGATTCAATTTCAACAATTTTTTCTTCAATTTTCTTGGATGAGGTGAGAAATTAGATAAAGAGTAAGAAACATCATCTTGTTGAATTATTTAAGGTTTTATTAGGCCACAATCCCTGTCACTTCTTCACTGATACAAATTTAAAAATTTTAAGGCTTCAAATTCCCAAAAAAGTACGTCAAAACATAAATCTACACATTAAAGCGATAAAGCTTCTAGTTTATTTTGAATTTGCTCAGTTACAAATAAAGTGATATTTAACAAACTTTGATATTAAAGTAATGAAAATGTTTAATTTAAAAGTAGAAGAAACAGAACACTGACAAAAATAACTTTAATCATTATAATATATTCGAAATATATTTTAATTTTTAATTATTATATTTCAGAATATAAGTAGATTATTAAATCATCAAGTGAGATCCAACTTATAGAAAAGTACAATTTAAGTATCTAATTTACAATTTAAAAAAAAATCTAATATCTGCCAAGAAATCTTTTTCATTTTAACTTGATATAATATTAAAGGAACAAAATCTACACATTAAGGTCCCATTCAGCGTAACCGATGGAATGGGAATAGGAACATGAACAGAAAAAGTTTGAACCGAAAATTACTGTTTATATGGGAAAAAAAATTCAGTCTGAGTAATTTTTTTCCCCATGTGAATAGTAACCTCCGTTTTTCTGCCGAACAAGCCCTTTTTGCAAGCCCTGATAGAGAAAAAGGTGGTGTTATTTGAGAAACAATATATAAGCAGGGTATATCGTCCATCAACGAAAAAAATTTGATTAGTGTTGTGTTAATAATGCAAAATGTTGTGTGAATATTAGCTCTCTGAGGAAGAGGTACAAACCTTCACGGATTCAAAGATGCTTCTTTTTGTTAAGAAAATGAGCATTCTCCTATTATTTCATCCAAACCGTTCAAAATCAATCACAAGTTTTTAATTACATATGATTCGTTTTATAAGATTATATTGATATAAAAGAAAAAAGTAATTAAAACTGTGTGCTCAATTTTGAACGGTTGGAATGAAATAACAGACAGATGCAGATGCAGGAGTAGATTTGAATCCAACCTTCACTACTTTATAAAAGTCGTAATCACTACTGAAGCAGGAGAAAGGTTTGACTTGAGGTCAATCTTTTTCCTAATTTGTTATTCGCTATCACGGCACTGCATAAAAAGGGGGTTAAATTCTTCTTCAAGGAGCATTGAAGCATCAGACATATATATATTTTTTAATTGAAAATGCTAATTCCTACCGTGACATAGACGTTTCACTGTTTCGTATGACTCATGCACATTAAAAGGGCATCTCTCTAAATGTATTTGATCATGCATACAAATCGAACACCACCTAATTAATTATAGAGAGGGATGGAGGTGTGGGGGTGGACGAGAGAGAGATACCTTTATGAGCACAGATGCGCCATAGCAAGGGTTTAGGAGGAGCATCTTTGTTCAAGTCAGGGTTTTCTTCGAAGATCCCGGGAATATATTTTATATATCTTTTACTAAATATAAATCTCAGGCTGTGTTTAAAATTAAGACTGTTACCATTAAGACAAAAGTATCATCCGATTAAGGTGAAAAAATGTTGAAACTAAAAAAGAATCATCTCCTGGAACTAAATGACCGAAATTTTTAAAAATATCATTTAAAAAAAAATAAACCAAAAAAAATCATTATTTCTGAAAAATTCGAATTTTAATACGAATACATACGACCTCATTTACTGAAAACTACAGCTAAGATTCTAGAGAATGCAGATCATTTATGGGGTCCGCATCTCCTAAATGCAGCCCTTTTTTTTCTCCCAAGATGCGGCCAATTTTTTTTATTATATTATTTTTTAAACATAACATGCGGCAGATGTGGCAAGAGTTGAATTGATTATATATTATTTTATGATTTGGTTAATTTTCACAAAAAACTCTAGAAGTTGCTCTAAATTAATTTTTATTACCAAAAGTCCAATTAGATATATATATTATTTCATTTTGTAGTTATTTTTCATCAAAGACTCTAGAAATTTATTCTTTGATAGCTCTAAAGTAATTTTTATTACAAAAGAATCTAATTAGATATACATTATTTCATTTTGTGGTTATTTTTGACCGAAGACCCTAAGGCCATATTTGGTTGTGGAGTAAGAGGTGGAGTAAACCTCTTACTCCACGTTTAAGGAGCCAAACGAGGAGTAATTTAGGTGGCTTAAGATGGAGTAAGATTTGAGTTAAACCGGAGTAACTTACACCATCTAAAGAGATGGTTTAGCTTACTCCACCAAACGCGGTTAACTTACTCCGGTTTAGCTTGGAGTAAGAAATTTAATCCGGTTTAACTTTACTCCACAACCAAACATGACCTAAAAGTTTAATCGTCAATGGTCCTAAATAATTTTTTATTACAAAGAAGTTCAATTAAATTAAATTATTTTATTTTGTGATTATTTTTCACCAAAGTTTAATCGCCAATAGTCCTAAATTAAACTTCTAGGGATATCGGCGAATAATGTTTTAGAGTCTTTGGTGTCAACTGAGTCTTAAGACAGTTTCAGATATTGAAGTAGAAGATGAAGAGAGGGTCGAAGGGGTTGAACTAGTAAAAGTGCAACCGGTGGATATGAGACCAAAAAAAAAGGGGATTGAAGCCGCAAGGCAGAAAGATTTTATGAAAAAAACTCTCGCGAATGAAATTGAAAACAAAAGGAGGGGGGATATCTTTCAATTCTAGGAAGGTTCAGCTAGTGTAAAAAAGAAAGGGGGTTGTGATGGTTATTGGATCCAAAGTGGTTTCAATAGCTTTGTTTATCATTTGATCTGTTTTAAAATTTGTGCACACGAATCTTAAAGCATACGCAAAAGTTCGGGCGCTAATTTTAAAGCAGATCCGATGATGAGTGAACCCGTTGAAACTACTTTGAGTCTAATGGCCATCGGACTTGAGCTGTTCTCGGAAGCTATAAGGCAAAAACTGCTTAATGATATTGAAGCAATAAGACAGGAATCTAGGGATGTGCGGAACAAAACTCTTCGGGGTGGTAGTCTGTGTCCGAGGAGTGGTGGATGGAGGGTGAAATCTTGATTGTGTCACAACAGGGGGACAAATTGATGACAAAGAGAAGCACAACTGGCTCATGAAGCCTGTATATTATACAGTTAGGCGGATTAAGAGACGATGATGCTATCCATTCTCGGGTGTTAGGAAAATTGAATGAATCATTGTTATTACTTGGCTATTATGTTTTTGGTGCCCGCGTACAATTAATTACAAATAAATTCATGGCAAGAAAGCCGATCCAATTAATTAAGCCAACCGCGCGCAGAGAAACCTGTGTCGTACGTACGTAAAAATACAAGTAGACGAGACAAGACGAGGATTTAAAGATTTACTAGGTCTGCAGGTTGTACGTACTGATCCTCGCCTTGCCTTGCGCAGATAGAAATATTTATATACAATCTAGTAATTTTAGTTGCACAAAATTAATGAATTCTTTTATATTAAATATAATTCAGCTTTCAGCAAAATATATGAAGATAAAAAAAAAGTGCCGAAAAAAAAAAAGGAAGGAACCGACAAGAATCACAGCTCGTAATGAATAGTACATGGAAACAATCCCAACAATTACGAAATATTAAAGGAGCTAATTGGATTTTGTCTGTCTGTGTAGATTTGTTGTCATCCCGGGCTGGATAGCCCAGCCCGCTTCAATTATCATACGATCATACTGGATTTCATTTCATTTCATTTGACAACTTGGTCGATAAAACAGATGCAACCACATCATCACATGCTTTTCCAATAAAATAAGAGTCAACAATAAAGTATTTTTTTTTGAGGAAAATGGAGGTCTAGCCTCTATTTGATTTAAGAATGAATAGTTACATGAGGCATGTTACACATCATCCTGAAAGGTAATCAACAATAAAGTATTAGAGAGAGAATTCGTAACAAATTAAAAAATTTACAGATCACCTGGTACCATTGTGGCCTGGACCGGTATACCATCCTTCAACCGTACCAAACTTCAATCCCTCTTCTTCATTTAGTATGAAATGCCACACTTTCAATGTTACATGTACAACCAACCAAGTGAAGATACTCACTGAAAATATCTAAAAAGAAAAAAGAAAGAGAGGGTGCTAAATGCAACTTACCCTTAAAAGATAAGTGAATCCAAAATACAAAAATTACATGTGGAAAAGTAAAGGAAAAAAAAAATCTGTACATCAAATCTTTGTTCATAGCCTTTTCATTATACATAAAAGGCCCTTTGCTTCAAGTGCCTCAAGCTTCGCTCCATGCTAACCCTAACCATCTCTGCAACCATCCTCCTAGCTTTATCAGCACAATCCTGGCCATCCATTTGCAACACTACATCACTAACTATATTATCAATTGTATCCACCTCCAATCTTGGTCGATCGTAGGTGGAGTTCCTCAAGAGCTCCAAAAGCTTACGTGCTTTCATTCTAGATTTAGGCATACCGTGCACTGTCAATTCCAATAAACCGGGAATAGCCCCCTCGCTTAGAATAACTTCCCGGTACTTATCCCGGTTGCTCTCACACATGGTTAAAAGTGTACCAACAGCATGTTCTTTCGCTAAAAGAGACCCTTCTTCTATCACCTCTACAACAGTAAGTACACCTCCGGTTTCTTCAATAAGTGCAATTCGACCCTGATCAAATGTAACCAGAGATTCTAACAAGGCGCAAGATTTCTCTGCAATTTTCGATGATTTTCTTCGGCACGATCTAATAAGGGTTAGAAGAGGTGGTATCGGGTGAAGAGAAACGAGAGAGAGAAGGTTTTCGGGCAGAGTAGAGAGATTGTACAGAGACATTAAGGAATCGGTACGAGCCTGTTTGCTACCAGTTTTTAGGATCTCAAAAAGAAGAGGTATAGGGTTAGATGCAGTTATTGCTGGCTTGTTATGAGATGAAGCAGAGAGGGTTAGTAGAAGTGCTGTTGCGTATTCTTGAAGATTCGGGTTTGTGGATTTGAGATAATGGGTTACCGGGTAGAGTGAGCCCGCTTCAACAATGGCAACCTTATTCCTGATAAGCATTTAATTAGGTTGCATTAGAGATAGAAACTATTGATGGTTTTCAGTTTTGACTGTGTCGAAATTACCAGCATTAACCATGGTTCGGTAATGGTAATAAATTCAATCTTACCACAGTGTATTATAAATAAATACATAATTAATTTTATCTCACCTGACTGAGTCTAGAATCATATTTGCTTACAATTAAAACAAGTGGGGTCTAACAGTAGGCATCAATTCTATTTATGATCACTTCAACAGGGAATTTGACTCTGATCACAAATGTTTCCCAATTGGTTGTTCTCATTTTTCCAAAAAAAAAAGATTTTTTCCTCTTTGTATTTCCCTTCACTCGGATCAAATCCCTCTCTACAATTATATCCATTTCGTTTTCTTCTCTCTATTTCTCCTAAACAAATGATAACGAACAATAAAACAAAAAAAAGGCGAATTAAAAAACAAATTCATACTTCTCATCTTTAACAGCGAGATTGAGGAGAGCTAGCATAACGGCCAATGCTTCTTCCTCTTCATCTTCTCTGGAGGAGGCGCAGGATAGCAACTGCACGAGGGGACCCACGGCGCAGGATAGAGCGCGCCTGTGATCCGACGAGACCTTCGTAAGTCGTCGTATCTCCTTCGCCGCGCCCATCCTTTTCGCCACGTCATCCGACTGTAACCTCTCTGCTAATGTCTCCATTTGATATTTATTTGTTTTCTTGTCCTTTCTGCGCTCTGTGTGTGTGTGTGTCTCTCTCTCTCTCTCTGTCTCTCTCTCTGTGTCTTGAGTGACGCTGAGAGGCGCGGGGTTTTATTGGAGATAGATTGGGGGAGCGTGGCGGGAGCTGTTTAACTCTGGTCTAGCTGAATTTAGTTTCCCTAAAGTAAAACAAATTTTGAGTTTATATGTGGACTGTCCGATCTTCTCTGGACGATATTAAAGGAGCCGTGCTTTCTATTTCGGATCTGATTGGACGGCCTGAATCAAAACTCAAAATTCGGGTTACTCTGGGGATCCGTACCCATCTTAGCTTGGGATCGGCGCGCTTAAACTTGGTTCTTCTTTCTCAATTTGTAATTCCTGGAGTAGTCCGTTTATGTACAATTTGGATTTTGGACTGGTATTTTGGTGCTCGAGTTGTCGACAAACCCATAGAAAAGGAATCTTCTCGTTTTATTGAAATGGAGAGGAGTGAGAGAGGGAAAAATACGACCTCGCTTGACCGTGAAGCAACGGCGTCAAAAGGGAACTCTGCCTTGTCTTTACAGTTAGTCCAACACACACATATTCTGATATTCTCCCTTCCGTTGCTCCCACACAGTTTCGTATAAGACTTGGCCTACTATTGGAATCTGTACACCATATTCATATTCATGCTTTGACTAGTCCAATTATCCCATGTAATTTTTAATATTTATAATTATTTTTATATTTTGAGGTATATGTATCATAGGATTAACCTAAGTTTTGACGAGTTTATGTATGTCAATATTTTAACAAACTTAGTAAGTGCGTTAATTTTAGATCTGAAAATTATGATTAAAAAAATATCATATTATGAGTTGAACAATGAAGGTATTTTTTATCCTTGTCCAATGAAAATTGAACGGAGTCTGTAAAACTTTATTTTATGAATAAAATGCTTCAAATATATTTTATTTAGCTATTTGCAAAAAAATGCGATCCGTTCAAGTTAATTTTTGTAGCGCTATTTTATGTAGCTCATATGTCAGCAATACACCTGGTCTATTAGATAGTAGAAATCTCTTCATCCACGTCTATGTATATTTAAGGACCTAGAGAAAATAATTAAAATGAAAAGAAAAAAAAAGGTAAAAGGACAAGAAAAAATAAAAAAAGAAAAGAAAAAGAAAGCCGTTACGTATGAGGTCCGTGACTATCATTCAATACTTTGCTTATTTGGCACAAATGCTACATTCCACTTTTTCATAGCACGTGTCACCTCAATTTCAATTAGCTTTTTATTATTTGTTTTCTTAAAGCACCCGTGATTTCTTCCTATTGAAAACAACTCAGCATGATTTTAATTGGAGTGAGTCTATGGTAGTCTGAATATCACGAGTTGTTACTGTGTTACGGCTCTATATTTAAGTTTTCAAATTCTAACGGTTGATTTGAACCGTTCATCTTGTTCTCAATATTAATATGTGTTTGGAGACCAAATTTTACATTTTTTGAAAAAAAATTACTATTTTTTTAGATATTTAGAAAATCACTTGATTTGAAAATTCTAGACCATTCAAAAATATTGATTTTCAATAAATCTAAAAAAAATAGTAAAAAAATTTCAAAATATGTAAAATTTGGTCTCCAAACACATTAATATAAAGAACAAGATGAACGGTTCGGATCAACCATTAAAATTTAAAAACTTAAATATAGAGCCGTAGCACAGTTACAAATCATAATATGCATAGTACCATAGACTCACTCTTTTTGATCAAGCGATGTCCGATTTGCACCAAAAGCTAGAGCCTAGAGGTTCTACAATATTTGCAGAGAAGACCTTCAAAATTTAATTAAAATTTTGACCTAGTGGTATATTTTATAGATAATTTTGTCCATCCATATGTAAACGAGGAGGAATCCAATTACATTTTTTTTGGTGACATCAGATTACACCATATATTTATAAAATTCAAACAGTCAATTCAAACTGTTTAAATTGATGGATATGTTAAAATGTGCTTGTAGATCAAATTTTACATTTTTTTTATTTTTTTTTACTATTTATTAAGATGGGTACAAAAATTCAACAGTATGAATATAGTGATTTTGTTAATACTTAATAAATAGTAAAAAAATTCCCAAAAATATAAAATTTGATATGCAAGCACATTTTAACATATCCATCAAGTTGAATTGTTTGGATTGACTGTAATTGGATGGGATAAAAGTATTATGTATGTCGATACACATTTTTTGTAATTGGATGGAGAATGTAATTAGGTGTCACCAAAAAATGGTGTAATTGGATCCCTCCTCTACTTGAGGAGGGTTCAAATGTCTCCATTTATTGTGCCTCCATTATGCATTCATTTTTAAAAACTTAAATAACTCAAAGTTTAAAAATTAAACGTCAAAATAAAATCGTTGGATGTGATCTATGTTATTTTCTCTATGTGTCTATAAAAAATTATCACATTTTAATTTTGCTTTTATATGAATTAATAAGTTGAAAAATCAACGTCTAGAAATTATTCACATTAGTATACATTTGTATAAACTCAAGATGACAACCAAAACAAAGTTGAAATGTCATAATTTTTTATACGTGCAAATTGAAACAAAGTTTAAAATTGGGGTTCTTAAAATAGCACTCCCCAATTGACATTTGTCTTATTAGAATAGCACTTTCCAAATGATGTAGTTTATATCTAACAGTTTTATTTTGAATTTTAATATTTAAATTTTAAGTTATTAAAGTTTTTAAAAATAGAGACATGATGGAGGCATTTGAACCCTCTTCACTATTCTTACTATTTTAAGATTGCAATCAAACATACTCTACGCATCCAAATCCGATTAAATTACAAAAAAAAAAAAAATGTTTCAAACTAAGAAATTAAATCGTGAAATAAAGAGACCACTGTTTCAAAAATTGTCTGTAGCTCCCGTCTCATTTTTCAACTTGCAACGGAGACCTCCGACAACCAAATATTCTGGTCAAAAATCAATCAAAGAAAAAAAGTTTAAATATAAGTACGGTGTGCGGTCTTGAGAAATATTCTTTCCATATGCATGCTTTCCTGGTGCAAATTTACCTGGTGGTGGTTAATTGAGCCTTGTTAATCATATATATTTATTTATTTTATTTCTTTCTTGATATCACTTGGGTGAATTATATGATATTGGTGGGTTAATTTACTGTTAGGATAGAGTTGTTGGGTACTTTGGCTTAAGAAAATTTCAATAAATAAACTTGAAACAGGACAAGTTTTTGTATAATTGCTACTTGCAACACCCGTTTTAATCCCTAATTAATAAACCCTGCTAAAATATTTCATCAAAGTACAAATCCCTAACCTGCTTGTAAATAAATGTATTCAGTATTATTATGCCTGGCTATTCTAAATGTTGATTAGTGGTGGCTCAGTCATCCTTATAAATTAAAAATTAAAAATTTTATCCTTTATATATATTTTATCGTGTTTATGCGTACTTGTACCTTTTATCTCCTTATAAAATAAAATTACATAATAATAATTTATTCTGTCACCTCAATCTCAATTTTCTAGTTCTGTTCCTTCCATTATGCGTAAAAGATGTGATTGTATTGTTACGCACATTTAATTGTGAATATATTCATTTAACTTTTAGGTAGCTATTCTACAAATATTAAAAAAAATAGTTTAAATCACAATGCAAAATTTTTAATGTGTCTTATGCAGTTATACCTTATCCTCGTGCTATAAAAAGGGGAATAATGATATTGTAAATATATTCATTTAACTTTTAGGTAGCTATTCTAAAGACAAAATATTAATAAAACAGTTTAAAGCACAATGCAGAATATTTAAATGTAAATGTGTTATACCTTATCCTCGTGCTATAAAAAGGGGAATAATGACGAAGAAAACATATGCAAAATTTATTATGAGTGAGTCTATGGTACTATGCATATTACGATTTGGCACCGTGTTACGGCTCTATATTCGAGTTTTCAAATTCTAACGGTCGATCCGAACCGTTCATCTTGTTCTCCATATTAATATGTGTTTGGAGACCAAATTTTACATTTTTTGAAATTTTTTTACTATTTTTTTAGATTTATTGAAAATCACTGTTTTTGAATGGTCCAAAATTTTCTAATCAAGTGATTTTCTAAATATCTAAAAAATAGTAAAAAAATTTCAAAAAATATAAAATTTAGTTTCCAAACACATATTAATATAGAGAACAAGATGAATGGTTCGGATCGACCATTAGGATTTAAAAACTCAAATATAGTACCGTAGCATAGTAACAACTCGTGATATGCATAGTAACATAGACTCACTCATTTATTATTCATGAGAAACTTGTTTGGTAGGTTTGTTGGTGGCTCTTTCTAACTACCGATAACAAAATAGGGGCTTAAATGCAAAACTTGTGGTGCTCTTTCCTCACAACCTCCCTTTCGGATTTCACTAGAATTTCATTCCCGAAATTTCGAGTTATGAAAGTACTGAAATGAAGCCTAATTTGCATCCTTCCGAAATTAAAGAAGAATTATAATAAATCAAATTTATGTTATCGTAAATATGTGAAACTGTTGTAGTTATTGGCAGATTTGAAAAAAAAAAATTAAAAAATTAGTCTGATTCAGTGCCTACCTCTGTGTTTATCTCTAACTCAATATTTTGCATAACCCTAATTCAGAAGAAAAAAAAAATAACAAGTCCCTAATTGTAGCCTGACATTTTATGTTCTTGATTCAACTAATTTTCTGAACTGCTTCGCTAATTGCTGGAGAGAAACTCAGACAAAAAAAATATTTTGCACTCTTATTAGCATTTTGTGTCTATTTTTGACTGAAGTTCTAGATCCGCCCCTACATATTTACTACTCTTTAAGCGAAATTTCAGTGGTTTCGCACCCAAAACCGAAAAAAGGTAGAAATAGGTGAACTTTTTGTAGCTCAGTTAGGAGCAAAGCAAGTTATCTACCAACCTAATAATAACACACTTTCATCTTTTTGTTTCCTCCCACATTTCTATTGGTATCTTGGAACTGTATTGCACCTTTTTCTCTCATCATTAAATCACGAGCTACACATTTGTTTAGCGATTCATGTGATTTTGTAAAACAAATAAATGCATAAATAAATAAATGAGAAAGAGGAATTAAGTTTGGGTTGGCCCAGACAAGCCCAAATCATTTAGTAGATGGTGAATTAAAGAATATTTTGCTGAAGCCCAATCCATCAAAAAAGTATAATTTGTATTGACCATTAGGCATTAGTTGGTTGGTTTTGACAGAAGGAATACGATTCGGTATTATTCTTTCCGTGCTATTTCGGTGCTTTTCTCTTTATCTCTCTTCTCTTAAAACCTGGTTCCATGTGATTCTCTCTTTCTTCTCTTTTTTTTGTAGAGAGACATAGAGAGAAAAGGAAGAACACGGAGCTACTTTTCTTAGTAGAAAAACAGCGAATGCTCATCCTTGACAGAAAATGAAATGCTGATATTTGAAAGTTGGAAGAAAGGCAGTGTATAATTTCTTGTTTGGTTGGTATCACTATGTTATAAATTGACAGTTTGAATTATTTGCCTATGTAACATTGACAGCTTGAATTTTCGTGCACAAAAACACCAATAAATCACTCCTAACAGTCAACAGAATAATTAATAGAACCAATTATTACCCTGTTCATTCATTACTCGTATTAATTTGAAAAGTTTTATCAAAACATTAAAATCGGAAAGAGGTTTGAACTACGTTCATAATTATATGCCTCATTATGCTTTTATTTTAAAACTTTAATATGTATAATTTAAAATTAAATATCATAATAAAATTATTAAATATGATCTATATCATTTATTCACTTACATATAATTTTTTTTAACATTTTCACTTTATTCTAATTGTTATTAAGAACTTGTAAAATACATTGATGTATATAATTTCTGAATGTTAATTAATTTTGTAACTTATTGATTCATATAAAGATAGAAGTGAAAAGTAATTATATTTGTATGTATGTAGAAAAATAACATAGATTATATTTAACTATTTAACATATAAATTGTGAAAATAATGTAATTAAAAATAATAATAATAATAAATATAATGAAATAAAGATATTTTAACCCTCTCAGTCTAAAAACATAGTTTATATATTTAAGAAATAAATTGTAGTTTATAACAAGGGAACCGCCTGGATATTTGGGGCCGACTTCAATATTTTATATTTATAAGCATTCATTTCACATGCTGACAACTATATGACATATATTATTATAATCGTGTGTGTGTGTGTGTATAAATATATATATGAGTGTGACTATCTGTCGGTGAGATTTCAACTTTGATATTACTAAATCTAAAAATTTATCAAATTAATTAAAAAAATTCAAATTGTTTAAATGAATCAACTTTATAAGCAGTGTGTTTTACATGCAAAGTTTCTAAGTTTTTTAATTTATTTAGTATTAAGTCGAATGGTCAAATATATGAAATTTTAAATTAATTTTAATACATTTATTTATTTATTAGTTTTTAATTGCTTTAATTTTACATGTAAATATATTATTTACAAAATAAATTAATTTAAACAGTTTGAATGTATTGTATGAATTATATTTGATAAATTTTGAAGTTGATTAAATAGTACTGATATCACGCTAAACTAAGTCTATATAAGTAGTATATAATTAGCCTAGACCCTAGAGTATGGCTACGATGCTATGGGTTGCATAGAGGGCTACAGTGCTACGTAGGGGTGATTAATGAGCGAGCATGAGCGAGTTGATAAATGAGCGAGTTATGAGCGGTTCACTAGTTATGAGTACTAAAATTTAATAAATTGTCATAATTCATTTAAATGAAATATAATCATGTTACAAAAATCAACAGTATCATCAATACTTCAACATAGATACTTTCACAGTTATCGTCCAACAAACAACAATAGAATATAACAAAAGTCTATAGTATCATCCAACAAAAATTAATGTGTTTGGAAACCAAATTTTACATTTTTTAAAAAAATATATTTTTTTTTAGATAAATAGAAAACCACTTGATCTAAAAAATTCCGCACCATTCAAATATTTAATTTTTTTATCTATCTAAAAAAATAGTAAAAAATTTCCAAAAAAATATAAAATTCGGTCTCCAAATAAATATTAATATGAAGAACAAGATAAACGGTTCAGATCGATCGTTAAAATTTTAAAAACTTAAATATGAAGTCACAGCACCGTAGCCCTTTATGCAACCCACGGCACCGTAGCCTTACTCATTAGCCTATGCATATACTTGTGGCAGACAACCGGAGATATGATAACACGATTCACCATACATATATATTATTATAGAGTTAGGCTAATATGACATTGATGTTATTTGAAACTAAATAACACCACATCTTAAATCCTTAAATATGATTTAAGATTCGTACAAAATAAAGTGCTTGAACAGTAAAAACAGTTACTACGAATCTTAAAGTATATCTAAGAGTTTAAAATGTGGTATTATTTAGTTTCAAATAACACCAATATCATATTAACCGAACTCATTATTATAAATCATATAAATAATAGTTGTTGCGATCCGAGACAAGTCATCGCATGCTGCAGTGCTGCACAGACTCCCAACTAAAATGCAATTAATATTCAAAAGATCCTCCTCCTTTCCATCAAAATCAAAAATAATATTTCAAAGGACAGAAATGCTGCTGCGTGTAACTTACGGAATTTTAATTTTGAGATTAGTCACGTATTAGGTAATCTTTGAAAAATCTTTTGCTTTTAGCATTCTAACAAAGAATCCCGACTAAAATAGAATGTCATCTGTTGCATCTGATCTTGGTTTTTAGAATTGTAGCTGTAATGACCAAAAAACAAATCAACTGTAGCTGTATGATTTGTGAAATAAAAAAAACAGAGATACTGGTAACATATTCAAAGTCAAGATGTAGCTGTCAGAGCTACTAGCCGTTAGCACACCAATCTAGACTTGGAAACATGAATATTTATACCCAATCGGAATTGGAAATAAATGTGCTGTGATTCTTTATCACAGTCCTGTTATTCTGTTATTCCAAATCCAGCCCTCTATTTTTTTAATGCACCAATCTCAAAGACAGTTATTTTTTATGCACAAATCATAAAACATAAGAGGAGATGGATGTGGAATAACAGGAACCTGTGATTCTTTGAGAATCACAGCAGATTTGTTTCCATCCGAATTCGAACAGGAGTGTCAATAACTACGGAACGGAATGAAAGTGTTTTTATATTCTTATTTGTTAAGTTAACAAAAATGGTTTTACTTTTATCTTTATCTGATAAACTATGAAAAAACATTTATTCATACTCATTTTATTGAATACGATACATGTCAGATAAACAGATAAAAAAGTGTCATTGAATAGATCTATATATACATGATATAAATAAAATTATATTATAGTATACATCATCTCCATATAAATAATATAAATATATATTTATTTAATTAATTTATAGTTTTTATTTTCAATAATCACTTTATAGCATAACAAATACGAAATGATCTTTATCTTTACTTTTAATAAAAATAAACTTAATTTTTACTTATATCCAATAAATTAATAAAAAAAAACTTATCAGTACTCATCTTATCAAATACAACACTGATTGAATAAACTGATAAAAGGATGCCATTCACGCCTCTATCTTTGAACCGATTACCTCTTAACCTAATTAACTATGCTATCCACGTCAATAACAACTATATTATAAAAAATTATTCCTAGTTCCTCATGTATCCATATAAAACCGGTTCAACCACACCTGATGCCACTGCTTGAGCAGTGAAGAATTATTGCCAAGTTGTGCTAATGACTATATTGCCCATATCAGAAGATGCTGATCAGCGCCGGCTCCATGAATTGGGCTACAAGCAGGAGCTCAAGCGCGGCCTCTCGTAAGCCTTTTTCTTTTTTAGCAAAAGACTTGTGAATTTATTTTTTATCTCGTCTCAGTTAGTAATTAACATGTACCGATTTGGTTTCTACAGGGTTGTATCTAATTTTGCATTCTCTTTTGCAATCATATCCGTATTAACGGGTGTCACCACGACATACAACACGGGACTCCGGTATGGCGGTCCCATGTCAGCCACAATTGGATGGATTGTGGTGGCACTGTTCAATGCTTGCGTTGCACTGTCAATGGCCGAGATCTGCTCGGCATATCCTACTTCTGGTGGTCTCTACTTTTGGAGCGCCATGTTGGCCGGCAAGGATTGGGCGCCGCTTGCTTCCTGGATTACTGGCTGGTAAATAAACATTTTTATTATCTATTAAATTGAGGTTTCATAGTTTAATAGTTTTTTTGCTGAGCCCGATTAATTAGAATTGTACATATTCTGTAGGAGGCCAACACTGGATGAAATTTTAATTTTCTTTTTACATTTTTTTTTTCCTTTTTCTTTTGCGTTGAAGTATTGCCAATATTTAGTTTTTATCAGCACTAGTACATGATCTTGATCTTAAGTTCTTAACAGAGGACAAGCATAATAAGTACACACACACACACACGTGTCAAACTAATATTTAAGCGTGCACAGCTAGACACTTTTATTGTAGTTTCTAGAGTGAGTCTATGGTGCTTTGCAATGTACACCTAATTAGTGTGCTGGATATGGCATCGAATTTGTGATGCGCGGTGGAAAAAAATCGAAGCACATCCAAGTATCCAACGATTGTTGTATCGAAGCACACTAGGTAGGTGTGCAAGCACCATAGCTTCACTTTAGTTTCTGTTGAATATAAATATAAATATGAATGTTGGAGATGCAACTCTTGGGGGATACTTAGCATAGTGTATGGGAAATTTACGGATTGCACCCCCATGCGCTTTCTCCTTCCTCTTAAGATAGTTACCATTTACAGATAATTTTCTCAACGGCTCTATAATTTTTTTGTTATTAATTCTAACAGCTATATATCCTCAATATGTATAAATCGAATAGAATTGTACATTGCAATTCCTGACAAATAATCAATAAAGCAATTATTCTATCAAATTTGCCAATTTTATTAGTTTTCCTTGGTTAAAATCCTTTTCCATTTGTTTTGGGGATTAAAGTGGAGTACTGTATACAACTTCTGGCTCCTGTGCTTGGATTCATGCTAAATTAATAGTTGAAGTGCCAAATCACTTGGTAATAGTTTATCGTTGTAATTAAATGGATAATTGATTCTACCATATTTTCTCTTTCAAATCATTATATATAACTATTTTGTTTATTTTTCAGGTTCAACATCGTCGGATTGGTACCCATGCTCTCTCAATGATGTTTTTCTATCATTATTCAGAGTTAAAATTTCAAATTACAATAAGTGATCCATTGACATGGCAAAAATACTCAAAAGGCTTTCTATTTACTTTTGTTTTTCATAATTTATGCACATAGTGGGCGTGCACAACGAGTGTCGATTTTTCGTTAGCACAGCTACTTCAGGTGATAATCTTACTTAGCACTGGAGGAGTCAATGGCGGCGGCTACTCGGCCTCTAAGTACGTTGTTCTTGGATTTCATGCTGCCATTTTGGTCTCCCATGGAATCATCAACAGCCTTCCTATTCAACTGCTAGCATTTTTCGGAAAGCTCGGAGCGCTCTGGAACGTCTTAGGTGAGTCTCTAGCTACTGGAAACATGCTCTTTTTGCGAGCCTAACTAGTAACTATGAAGAATGAGGCTATGGTACTAAGCATAGTGCAGATTGGTCCATATTATGTATCAAAATCTTCATTTTCAAAGTCAAAACAGTTCAATGTGATCTTCATATGAAAATGTACTTTCAATTCTTTGAACTTTGCTATTTTTTTAGATAAGTGATATCACTATTTTTGAATGGTCTAAAATCTTTAGAAAATAGTAAAAAATATTCTAAAAAATATAAAATTTGATCTCCAATTAAATTTCTATATGGAGATTATGTTGAACGGTTTAGATCGACTGTTTAAATTTTAAAAACAAAGATATTGATCCATAGTTCAAATCAATATGCGGTATGCATAATACCATGCCTCACTCAACTATGAATCATATAAGATTATTATTTTTGTCGGTACATGCTAGTACTTGCATTAATTGATTATTTTGTTGTGCTTTTAGGGGTTTTTGTGTTGATGGCGTTGATTCCTGCTGTAGCGACTGAACGAGCGAGCGCAAAATTTGTGTTCACGCACTTCAACACCGACAATGGCGAGGGGATCCACAGCACTGTTTATATTTTAGTCGTGGGGCTTCTTATGAGCACTTACTCCATGGTGGGCTACGATGCATCTGCTCATCTGGTATCTTCTCCTTTCTCTGTACTTGATTCAAGAGTAGGGTTAAAATAGCTCATTGTTTTCATGCTCCAATTATGCCTCACATTCTTAATTTTATTTTTAAAGTTCAAACAGTCGATCTAAACCGCTTAACACAATGTTTATATTAAAATGTGCTTGGAGACAAAATTTTATATTTTTTTAGAATTTTTTTTTTACTAAATTTTAAATAGTTACAAAATCACGTTTTTTTTATGGTCTAGAATCTTTTGAAAACAGTGATTTTGCACCTACTAAAAAAATAGAAAAAATTTGCAAAAATATAAATTTTGGTTGCCAAGCACATTATAATATGAATGTCAGAGATAAAGATGTGAGGAATGATTGGGGCACAAAAATAATGAGGCATTTTAACCCAATAATCCAGTGATTTCCTGACATGTAAAGATGTTATTTGAGAATCAACATCAGATTTTTCAGTGTAACAGAAGTACCAAAGAGCTATTTATTTTTACTATTAACTATGAAATTTTATACAGACAGAGGAGACGAAAAAAGCAGACAAAAGTGGCCCGATGGGGATATTATCGTCCGTTTTTCTCTCAAATTTATTCGGATGGGCATATCTAGTGGCTGTTACATTTGCAGTAACTGACATAGGATATCTTTTAGATGCAAACAATGATGCCGGTGGGTATGCAATTGCCGAGGTGTTCTATCTAGTCTTCAAAAGGAGATATGGAACCGGGACCGGTGGCATCATCTGCCTTGGTGTTGTGGCTGGTGCTGTCTATCTCTGTGGAATCAGTGTTGTTACCAGCAATTCTAGGTGAGTTGATGGGAATTTATCTTTTCTTCCCCTGTTTGATCTTACATAACCTATGGCTTTGTAGTTCTTAGCTAAATCTTCTTAAACTTTATTATTGTTTCTCGAGTGAGTCTATGGTAATTTTCATAGTGCATATTGGTCCGTACTGTGGATCAATATCTCAGTTTTTTAAGTCCAAACAGTTGATCTGAACCATTCAGCACGATCTTCATATAAAAATGTATCAATTTTTACACTTTTCAGAATTTGTTTACTATTTATTTAGATAGAAAATTACCAGATCTAAAATTTTTGTACCATTCAAAATATTGATTTTCTATCAATCTAAAAAATGTTAATTTAGTCAATCAATCATATCACGTCTTAACTGGGTATATATATATTTTTAGGTTTTCCCAATTGCAAGTACATTCTCATGTGGAGATTATGTTGAACTGTTCAGATCAAAAATTTGTACATTGAAAACGATATTTTTTTTCATAGAACGGACCAATTATCCATAGCACCATAGCCTCACTCTTTATTTTTTTTTCTTTTTAATCTTACATAACCTCTGGTTTTGTAGTTATTAATTACATCTGCTTAATTATCATTTATTATTGTTTCATTACATACTGTTTTCTTTTTTCAATTTAAGATGGCGTATGCTTTCTCAAGAGATGGCTCCATGCCATCTGCTTAATTATCATTTATTATTGTTTCTTTGCATACTGTTTTCTTTTTTCAATTTAGGATGGCATATGCTTTCTCAAGAGATGGCGCCATGCCATTTTCAAATGTCTGGCACAAAGTTAACAAACAGGAGGTCCCAGTCAATGCGGTTTGGCTTGCTGTGGTGATAGCATTTTGCATGGCTCTCACGGTATATATATTAATTCACACTAGTACGGCATAATGATTAATTTTCTATTAACTTCCTTACAAAATTAAGAATGATATCACAAGACCCTGTACCAAATTAGGAAGTAAGTAAAACTGTAAAAGTCAAGCAAGAAAGTAAATTCAAAATGCATCTGACGATAACAGATCTAAGAGATTTACTAAAGAATTATTCAAATGTAACATTGTTCAGTTAATTATTTTCTTTATATTACAGTTAATTACTAAAATGTCATATATAATTTTTAATTTTGTTGTTGTGCAGTCGTTGGGTAGTGAAGTAGCTTTCCAAGCCATGGTCTCGATTGCAACAATCGGGCTCTACATCTCCTACGCATTACCCATCTTCTTCAAAGTAACACTTGGCAAGAAATCGTTTGTGCCGGGCCCGTTCCATCTCGGTAAATTCAGCTTTCTCGTTGGATGGATTGCTGTTCTCTGGGTGGCAACAATCACTGTTCTCTTTTCTCTGCCAGTGGCATATCCAGTAAACAAGAACACTCTCAATTACACTCCCGTTGCGGTTGGAGGTTTGCTGGTTCTTTGCCTCGGCTCGTGGGCAGTAAATGCACGGTTTTGGTTTCGCGGTCCCATAACTAATATTGAGAAATGAACTATATAAATAGGCCATGATACTTTGCAAAGCGCACATTGATCCGTATGATGGATTTGAAAGCAATTCATATAGTTGATCCAAACCATTCAGCGTGATCTTTATATGAAAATGTATTTGCATACTATATTTTGTATTTTTTAGAATATTTAACTATTTTTAGATAGGTAGAAAATCAGTACTTTTGAGTGGTCTAGGATTTTTAGATCAAGTGATTTCTCCTATCTAAAAAAATAGAAAAAGATTATAAAAATTGTTACAAGTACATTTTCACGTGGATTTTATATTGAACAGTTCAGATTTATGGCTTGAACTTAACAAACAGAGATATTGATCTATAGTACAGACCAATCAGCGCTATGCATAGTACCATAGCATCACTCATATAAATATATGGTACAAAGTTGATATGCATTGATATATACTCTGCTGTGCACAAAGTTTGTCACACTTGTAAATCTCAATTGAATATATAGAAAGAATTCTTTTTGAAGGGTTTATAAGGTTGAATATCAAGGAATCTGTCATACTTTTACAATCCTGTGTTTTGAAGGGTGTTTTGAGATAAATGGCAGAATACTTTTATTGTAATGTATCAGTTATTAGTCTGAGGCATGATGTAAAAGGAAATCTTTTGTTCTTGGGAGTGTAATCCTGTAGTTTGTAAGTGAGGTTTGGTACCAGTTTTGAAAATGTTGATTTCCAAAGAGATCGGTGGTTTTCCCAACTTTTATCAAATAGATAAAAAATAAGGCGATGAGATTTTGATTTATTAATACAAGAAATAAAAATTAGAAAGAAAGATCCACTCCAAGTCTCCAGATATGAATCTGATGGGCTTCCATAATATTTGTATGGCAGGAGCAAATGAGAAATCCATAATTGTTATGGGCTATATAATAAATTCATAATATAAGCCCACTTAAGTTACTTGTCTCTATTTGTATGGACATTTTTGTTTCGTGAAACCAATTATTTTTACTTCAAAGACATGTTGATTGTCTTTTATTTAAAAAATAAATAAAGATTAAGTCTTATTTATATATTGGTATTTACGAGAGAGAGTTTTATTGGATGTCTTGTTAAACAAAGAAGCTAGTTATCTTGTAAACATGTGAAGAAAAACTTGGCCTTTTTAATCTCCCTTGGAGCAAGTAAAGAAACAGATGCCATGCCGGCTCTTCTATCAAATATATTATTGAACTTTTTTTTTTTCTTTTCTGTTTTTAACACACCAAATTGATTTCAGTGATTTTCCTACAATTAATTGACCGCTTTAACTTTGTGAACAAAATATATATCGTGTCAAAAAATATGGCACCCATTCGGTGGATATCTCCATTTCTTCATTCTATCATTAAGCATATTGGGTCTCCGATCTTCCAACGACTATAATTGAAAAATAAAATTTTAAATTTAATCTCAGCCTTCCAATCACATAATCTGTCTTTTTTTATTAAATACATTTATTTTATATGTAAAAGTTTAAATTTAATTAAAATAAGACTTATCACACGTACAGTCACACTATGTGTTACAATCAAATTTAAGCCGATTCGATATTTTAGTGAGATTTTTTTACATAAAATATGTTTTTTTTTCTTCAATTGAGCAAACTTCTCACCCTTATTTTCCTTTATTAGTTGAGCATAATGGAAATTCATTTTTTTTTCCTTATATTTCTTTGTTTATTTCTATACAAATTCGGAAATTCCCATACAAATATTCATTCCTTGTATAGCATCCTAATTAAAGACCAGATCGGACCAGCAGGTGAACCAGAAAAAACCGGACCGAAATCAAGTCCGGTTCGTTTTGAATTAAAGATCGACCAAGTAATTAGACTGAAAATAAATAAATAACTCGTCCGCCTTTTCCAAAAGTCCAAACCGATTCTTTTGGTTTTTCTGATTCCTAAGTCTAAAATAGCGGGGCCCATTTATTCCTACCTTTAGCAGAGAAAGGTCAAAGTAGCTCCATGTGTTATTATGTGAGCAACTCCATGTTGTCTTTTGTGTAGCTACAACAAACTTTTTCTAAATAATTATGGAATGAGTCTATGGTACTATATCACGGGTTGTTACTGTGCTACAGCTCTATATTCGAGTTTTCAAGTCCTAACGGTCGATCTAAACTGTTCATCTTGTTCTCCATATTAATATGTGTTTGGAGACCAAATTTTACATTTTTTGAAATTTTTTTACTATTTTTTTAGATATTTAGAAAATCATTTGATATGAAAATTCTGGACCATCCAAAAACAGTAATTTTCAATAAATCTAAAAAAATAGTAAAAAAATTTCAAAAAATGTAAAATTTGGTCTCCAAACACATATTAATATGGAGAACAAGATGAACGGCTCGGATCGACCATTAGAATTTAAAAACTCAAATATAGAGCTGTAGCACAATGCCAAATCGTAATATGCATAGTACCATAGACTCACTCATAATTATGTATTTGAACCTGGACAGTCATCATAATATTAATTTTTTTCTAAGTTGCAGAAAATTTAATATGGATCTGTTATTTTCTATCATAAAAATATGGAGTTGAGAATTTAGTTATTCAATTATATAAAAAAAATTAAGTTGAAAATTTTAAAAGCTTCACATCTTAATTATTGGTAATTTTCTTCCAGCTTTGTTGTTGAATTTTTCTCTGTTATTAGACAAATTATACTTTTATTTGATATATTAGTTGGTTAATTTTAGTTAAGTGCAAGAGCTAAGAGCTAAGAGCTAAGAGCTAATACTTTTATTTTATTTGAAGAATAACCTTTTTATTTATTAATAAATTATGTGTTATTAGAAAATCAACGGTTGAACCAGTTGACCCATTGATCCAACAAGTAAACTATTGAACCGGAGTATTGCTGGGTCGATATCCAATTTGGTTATGATAACATTGATATTGATATCAGGTTTTGTTGAGCCTTATATACAAATTTTAATTCTCTATAGTGAGAATGCAAGGAATGTATTTCAAAGGATTAGAGAGAATATTTAAAGTAGACGAGAAAAATAAGTTGGGATAATACTATGTAAAGCTTAATAGTGTTCTGTGATAATTGCTGATCATCCTAGCAAGGGAGGATCTCAAGGATGTAATTATAAATAGAGAACAACTTCAAGTACTTGGTCATAGAAACAGTACGAGGTGGCTGTAAGGTTATTTCCATCAAGCTCTTCTGAATCTTGACACTAATAGTAAAAATGTTATAAAATTAAATTCTAAAAGTGTATATAAGACATAGGAAAATGTATCTACATAACTTATATACACCCTCCATAGATAAAAATATGAATTGAATATGAAATGACACAGATCAAGGCTGGTGGCACATGTGCTATGCATTTCCAGTAAGAATCATTTGATCCAATGAGCAAATCCAGAGTCAAGAAGCCTTTGAACAAATGCTTAGACATCATAATTAAACTTTGCCAATGATTGAAACCCCTTAAGTTATGTTAAAACACCGGAAAGCTCCAAGTTCAAAGCCCTGATATGCACCAAACCTCACCAATCTCCCTGGACATGCTTATTTACCAAAACAAAGGATCAAAATTGAAGAAGAACTTGCTTTGTAATATTATATGAGGTTTTCATTTCAATACATAATTTATATGAAATGTAATTCATTTTCTACTTGGTAAAAATTTAATTATCTTTGTTTTCATGGGATGTAACAGTAACTTCAAAATAATAATATATGAACCATATTAATTTAACATTTCTAATTTTATTATATGTTTTCATTGTAGCAATTATAATCTATTTTTCACATTTTGTTTGTTCGTTTTCAAAAATATTGGATTACATCGAAGAGGATCGCACTAGCAATGATACTTCAAGGATTTTTTCAAGTTAGATTTGATTTTTTTTTATTTGTTGTTGTTTCTTTTATTATTATTTATTGTTTTTCTCTCTTATAATTTGTCTCTATTGCAACGCATGATACTAGTTAGTTATTATAAAAGAATATCTTGAAGAATTAATCATCATTGTATTATCGATTCATAAGACAGAAGTCCTTTGTTAATCATGAAATGAACAATGATAAAATATATGCATCAAAAGTTCACAAATGTCATGATTAACAAAGGACTTCTGTCTTATGAATCCATAATACAATGATTAACAAAGGACTTTTGTTATATTTGATTTTTTTTATTTATTTGTTGTCATTTCTTTTATTGTTATTTATTATTTTTTTTTCTTATAATTTGTCTCTGTTGCAATGCATGATATTAGTTAGTTATTATAAAAGAATATCTTGAAGAATTAATCATCATTGTATTATGGATTCATAAGACAGAAGTCCTTTGTTAATCATGAAATGAACAATAATAAAATCTATGCTTCAAAAGTTTACAAATGTCATGATTACAACTTACAGGGCATTCAATGATATCTATCTATGTGCATGACGTATATATAACACTAATGGAATGGAATTTTTTTTATAAACCATAAATAGAAAAATAATTTTTAGGGAACAGCATGATTGGTTTTTTTTTTTTTTGAAAAATCATAAAGACCGAGTGGAGCATTCGGTCTCCACTTTTTTTTTTCTCCAGACTGAATGCTCCACTCAGTCTCACCATTTTTTTCAATTTTTCATAGATTCGGTCACATAAGATCCGAATAATCCTTTTATGTATATGTATAGAGAGTGACTTGAAATTTTAAAATTCAAAAAGTTGATCCGAACCGTTCATCTTGTTTTCCATATTAATATGTGCTTGGAGACCAAATTTACATTTTTATAAAAAATTTTATTATTTATTAATTCACTTCGAAAATTGTTGATCCAACGGTGACTTAACAAAACAGTAAAATTAGCAGCCACCGTTGGATCAACAATTTTCAAAGTGGCTTAATAAATAATAAAAAAATTCAGAAAAATATAAAATTTGATCTCCAAGCACATATTAATATGGAAAACAATATGAACGGTTCGGATCGACATTTGGATTTTGAAATTTCAAGTCACTCTCTATACATATAGATAAAACATATGCCACACCGTTTGCCGCACGGAAAAGTTGAAAAAAGTTTAAAAAAAAATTGAGAAAAGAGTGAGACCGAGTGAAGCATTCGGTCTGGAGAAAAAAAAAAGTGGAGACCGAATGCTCCACTCAGTCTTTGTGGTTTTTCTAAAAAAAAAACAATCATGCTGGTTTCCTAAAAATTATTTTTCTATTTATGGTTTATAAAAAAATTCCAATGGAATGGGCCTTTAAGCCGAAATTTTTTTAATAGAAAAATAAATAAATAAATATCGCCCATGGAGAAGAAACTTTTTTTTTTATTACATCTAGGAAAAACGTGATTGTCTGAACATTATAAACTAGCACGACCTGTTTAGCGAAATCTAATTACAATCTAACTAAACCTTGAAAAAAAAAAATTCTGACCTTCATAAACAATCGCAGCCAAAACTTGCCCTTCATAGACGATCAAGACCAAAGGTTCTGGACTTCATATAACACCCTCTAACTAAAAAAAAAGTGTTAGGCTTCATATATAAGAAAATGAACTCCCTAGCTGTGATAGTCTATGAAAGCCAGAACTTTTCCGGCCATGATGGTCTATGAAGGCCAGAATTTTTTTTTTCGCAGTTTAGTTAGATTGTAATTAAATTTCGCTAAGCAAACTGTGATAGTTTATAACATCAACAATTACGTTATTTCTAGATGTCAAAAAAACACAATTTTATTTTTCATTGTTGATATTTATTTATTTAGTTTTCTATTAATAAAAAGGGACGTGATATGAGTAGCCGCACTCTCATCCCCCCATTATTCCCCCAATTTTATTTGTTCAATCTCATCTATATTTCTCATGATCTATAAAGAATTTTGAGAATCTAAAATCACGAACGTCTTCTACGCAATTTTATCTTTCAAATGAGATTCATGATGACATACTTTCGAGTTCGTCATCACACAAGTATTTATACCTTGTCATTTAAGTATTTATATCTAGTATTTTTCACATATGATACTGCTAACATTTAAAAGTATTAATATCAAGTATTACAAGTATTTAATACCTATGCACAGAAGTATTTATACCTATGTGGTCAACTATTTTTGTTAGAGAAAGATTGACGCAGGGACGATTAGTGAAATGTGATGCTGAGATGCGGGGTCCGCGATTAGAGATAAAATACTTATAAGTATAGGTATAAATAATTGCACGATGAGCTATAAATATTTGAACGATGAGGTATAAATACTTGTGTAACGATGAATCCGAAAGTATGTCATTATGGATCTCATTTGAAAGTTAAAATTGCATAGAATATGTTCATGGTTTTAGATTCACAAAATTCCTCATAGAACATGAGAAATGTGGAAGATATTGAAAACAAAATCACCTCTAAAAACCCATATAGTTTGAGTTGTCCCTCTATATAGTTATATCAAATTAGACATGCAAGTATTAATATCTTAATTTGCAAGTATTAATTTATTATCTTCCAAGTATTTATACCCATAAATTTAATTAAACTTGGAAGATCACAGTGTTGTGAATAAATTTAATTTAATTAGTTAGTTAAGTTAGTTTATGGGAAGTTAAAATCTGTTTAAGAGAAGGGGATACAATGCGAATACTGGAGTGTGGAGATTAAAATAATTATTCTAATAAAAATTTAGTTTCCCTAAACTAGAGAACAATCAAGGTGAGAATGACTTGGCAAATTTGATGTCTTTGGGATCACATCTCATAATATTTCCCAATTTCATTTCTACGTCATCAGTGAGACCATCACATAATATCAGTGTTTTAAAATGCGGTTTTGTTCATACACGTGGAAGGCCACTGCATACCGCATATGCGGATTTTAAAATAAAAATTTACGTATATATATATATATATATATATATATATATATGCTGTGGTTAATTTGCTGCCGGCAGTGCTGCCGCTATTTTTTTTATTTTGTGATATCCAAACAATAAATTCAAACTGTTAGATGTTTAATCTATATTATAATCTATTTGGAGACCAAATTTTACATTTTTTTGATTTTTTTTTTACTATATATTAAGCTGGTTTGAAAACTGCTGATTTCAATGCTGCAAAAATTTACTGAAATCAGCGGTTTTCAAACCAGCTTAATATATAGTAATTTTTTTTTTTAAATGTAAAATTTGGTCTCCAAGTAGATTATAATATAGATTAAACATCTAATGGTTTGGATTTGTTATTTGGACATCACACGGCTAAATATAGCCCCGGCAGCACCTTTGCTGAAATGCTGCCAGCAGCAATTTAGACAGACCCTATATATATACATATATATATATATATATATATATGAGGAGGGATCGGATTACACCACTTTTTTGGTGACATTGTGTGACAATGTCCATTTTCGAAATTTCAAAATCCAAATAGTCGATCCAAACCGTTCAATATGATTAATATATTAAGAGTAACTTGGAAATCAAATTTTACATTTTTCTGAATTTTTTTACTATTTATTAAGTATTTAACAAAATCGCTATATTCAGACCGTTGAATTTTTGAACCCCTCTAAATAAACCCAAAAATAATTCAAAAAAATGTAAAATTTGATCTGCAAGCACATTTTAACATATCCATCAAGTTGAACGGTTTGGATCGACTATTTGGACTTTGAAAATGGACGGTGTCATCCGATGTCACCAAAAAATGGTGTTATTTGATCCTCCTCTCTCTCTCTCTCTATATATATATATATATATTCATATTCATATATTTGAATTTATTTTCACATAATAATATAACCAATAATAATTTTTTGATTTTTTTAATATAAATTTTAATTAAAATACAATCAAATTATCAAAACCGCATGAAAAAATTGCATGACGGCATATTTCAGTCCGCATGACCGCATTTTTAATTCACATGACCGCATATGTGACCGCATGGAAAAACCGCATGAACATTCTGAATACAACTGTCAACCACATACACATATACGGCTCATGCGGCCACATTTTAAAACAATGCATAATATATATACCTAATAGTGAGAATAAAAAAAATAGAAGTACATTACCAGTTCCATCACTGCACGTTACGGATACAGTACGTCATGTCACGACCCACGAGATGTGACTCACGTAAATTAAATTTATCATGCCACGTGACCAGTTTTTTCAATATTTTTCTTTATTTTAGTTTATCTTGCAATTTTTCGTACTTTTTAGCATTTTTTTATTGTATTTTCCAACAAACTAACTTGAAATAAAAAAAAAAGATAAACGTGACCATTTAGGTAACATAATTATTATTTACCATTTTAGTCATATCAAGAAGATACCAAGAAGTCCAACTTTGAACATCTGATTAACATATTAAAATATTTTTAAAAATTATGAAAATTTACAGACATGCATTCTTGACTTCATAGAACAAGACTGTGAAGTTTCATACAAAATTTCAAAATAGATTGTGAGATATCGGTTTTTAAAAATTATCCGAACTGCTGAAGGAGTGCTTCTGAGCCCAAATTTTCGGAACGTGAATTTTTTTTGCGGCCCGGAATAAAAATTCCGGGGTGCGGAAAAAATGTGCGGCCTGGATATTTTGAAAATTTCACTTAGAATCTGATCCTTTTTAATAAAATATTTTTTTTTTGGTATTTAAAAAAAAATCGGAAATTACTGGTATGGTAACTTCCCACTCTTTTGAACTGAAGATGAACATTTTTTTTTTCCTGAGAGAAGTATTTAGAGTTGAGATCTCGTTGAAGTTTACTTGGTAGGTCCAGTTGCCAACTCTACGTGGAGAAGAATTGTTATTTCTCATAATTAAGGGGAGAAACAAGATAAGGGAAAGAAATGAATAATACAGGTGTACTTTATATCCTCAAAGAAATACAGATGTACTCTCTAGAAGTATAAAATTTATAGAATACACATCTATCAATTGTCATATCACTAGAAGTATAAAATTAATAGAATACACATCTATCAATTGTCATATCACATCAAGGTTCATTCTTTACGTCTTCTGTCTTGGCAACCATTTAATTGTATATATACAGATTTTTTTAATTTTAGTTTTGAAATACTTTCACTCTGCATAATTTACTAAAAGTGTATAATTTCAGTGCAGAAACTCTGCATAGAACTGGAAGTACATCAATTCAATGAAATGAATTGTACAGAGTGAAGAAATTCCCATTCTGGTATATATTTTTTTCTTCTATTGTTTCATGAATTATTTCAAAAATAAAAATAAAGTAAGTTATTTTCATATTTATTGCAAGATATGGCAGGCTGTTATATGGCCACCATGCTCTCTGCCATGTCCCTAGCAAGTACATCTGTACATGTACCTCAATGCCTTCGCGTGTGCATACACTATTTATTTTTTAATACAATATAATTAATTTGTACTATTAGGCATTATTTCATATACCCAATAAATTGTTTGATGTAAATTAAAGGAAACAATTCCATGACCTGGATCTCATCTTCTCAGTTCTTAATTTTTCCAATCAGTGCAAAATTGCCCCTCAATATGTATTGTAATGTTTGTAATACATGATCAAAATCAGTATTTCTTTTGTTCTTTTTATTTTTTATATATAACGCTTTTTTTTGCATGGAACAAAAGAATTTTCGAAAGATAAATATAGAATATCTTATAATATGAAAAATTAAAGTTGACTGTACATATACTAATGTATGTATTTCCTAAGTAAAAAGAGTAAAAAAAAAAAATCTGGGGTTTGTAAAATAAAATGCTTGTTTTCTTATATTTTTCTGATAATGGTTATGCTTTTTTACACGCCCATCCGTGCTGTGAATGTGTAATATTACATTTAAATTTGGATATAAACACAAATTTCTCACTAGATGAAAATAACTAACTTTACAGGGAGAAAATGTAAGAGTCCGGTTTTATAGGCTTGTCGGATAAAAAGTCCCACATGAACTTTCAGAAGCGCAAAAAAGTAAACCTGTTTCTATATAATGCCCTGGACACATGGATAAATTCTGCCAGATTGGAGGAAAACCCAAGGTGATATTCTGCGGCAAGATGTATGTAACCTAATTGATCCTTCTCACATCAGATAAGAATTTAAATCAACATAATTTTTTTTTTGATAGTACATGTTCTGGGTTAGAATTTGAATTATACATTTGGTTGGTAGAAATAATAGACACTCTTGGTTTCATGCATAGTAGCATTACCCATATATTGGTACCATCAAGTTAGTAAAAGTCGAACCAAAGTATTTCGGATCTATTTAAAATATAGGGATCCGTTTTAAAATTTGTGCATATTTAAATTAAACTGACCGGATCTATTTGGACCCTGTCATGTATCTTATCTGATCCGAATTCGCAAATTAGTAGAGACTCAAAACTATGTTTGATAAGAGGATAAGATGTGGAGAGAGGGAATTCTCTTTTATTCTCACTCTTAGTAGAGACCAGAATTAATTTTATCTTCACTTTTATTTAATCCAAATATCAATTTACCAAACCTAATGTTTCCAGAAAATAAGATCCAAAAGCTGGTGCAGAAACACTCTGGTTCAGATCTGATTTATTAATTATTTAAGAAATCTAGAAATATCACTCAGAACCACAGGGTCAAAAGATGCTACCCTATCTCACACGTCACTTATTGAATTTTTTTAACAAAACTTGTTTAATAATAGATGCTTTTTATTTAGTCTTTTTGACTTTTTCTTTTTTCTTTTTTCATTTTTGGAAAGCTAGGAGAGACATGCAAATTTCATAATTAGAAAGTAAATGATTACAGGAACATAAGTTAGATAAATAAATTGCATGCCAGAAAGGTAATTTGTACTGGTACCAATTTCTGCTACCAGCACCTGACTACCAACTGGTATACTGTTAGTTGAGTGAGGCTACGGTACTATGCATGGTTTGGATTGGCCTCTACTATGGATTAATATCTTTGTTGTCAAAATAGTCGATCTGAACTATTCAACTTTATTTCCAAATAAAAATGTACTTGCAGACTAAATTTTACAATTTATTTAAATAGATAGAAATCACTACTGTTGAATGGTCTAGAATTTTTAGATTAAGTGATTTTCTACCTATATAAAAAAACATAAATTTTGGTCTACAAGTACTTTTTTAATTTGTCTGTTTTCAGCAACAGCATATGTAGTTCGATGCTTATCTGGACATATGTAGTTCAATGCTTATCTGGACAGTAGCATTAGTACTATTGTGTCCCAGATCCTTACCAAGACAACTGTGCTAATTAATGTGTATGATTTCTTGTATTTCACCAAAAATCCTAAAGCTGGAAAGACATAACAACAAAGTATGAGAAGATAGAGAAGCATGTCACAATCAAGGATCTATTCTATTAGAGACAACAAAGAGACAGTATGATTCCAAGTTGCGGGAAGTAACACTGGTGACTTAGTGTTTGTGTATATATACACATCTCAGATAACCCATTTCCTCAGAGAAAAAGATAGAGAGTGATCTCTAGAGAGAGAGAGAAATGGGAAGAGAGGTAACAGAGATGAGAGAGAAAGTGAAGCTCCTAGTTGGAGTGATAGCTTTGCAACTATGTATGGCAGGGTTTCACATAGTATCAAGAGCTGCTCTAAATATTGGAATAAGCCAGCTTGTGTTCATTGTGTATAGAAATTGCATTGCCTTGCTACTTTTGGCCCCTTGTGCCTACTTTCTAGAGAAGTATGCATTTCTAATCCTTCTTTTTCTTTGGTTATATCTGAGTATTTTTATTATCTAAAATGTTTGAATTCTAAATTCTAATTACAGTTTCTTCAAATCTGAACCGATTATTAGTATTTCATGTCAAAATTATGCCAATTAATTTTTGGTTTCTTGCAAATTTTAACCTAATTAGGATTTATGAAATTTTTTTTTTTTAGGGCCTCGATACATTATATAATCAATTGAAACAGATAAATCTTTTGGGATTAATGTTTATATTTTTTTTTTGTTGGAAAGAAGAAGTATAAAAATTTGGATATTTTCTTGGTTTTAGGGGCCATAGGCCACCTCTCACTTTCTCATTGCTGGTCCAATTCTTCCTTCTGGCAATATTAGGGTAAGTTACTAAGTTTATTGCATAATTCAAAAAAAGAATTTCAAATTTCCTGCTAATATTTTGCTTGTTATTCCATGAACTTGTGCTGTATTTTGCTATTGATTTTTATAGGATTCTGGCAAACCAAGGATTCTATCTTTTGGGGCTATATTATCTGTCTCCAACTTATGCGTCTGCTATACAAAATGCAATACCGGCAATCACATTTGCCATGGCTGCTGCTCTGAGGTATCCTTTCACCTGTTTCTCTATCAGTGATATACCGATTTATCTGAATAATTAAAAAATAATAAATTTACAATTTTGTTTTATACCACAATCACTGAATATAAGAGAGTCAGTTTTTCTTAAAATGATAACGCAGATTTCAATTGCTGATAAAACAAAATTATTCGAAATCGATGTTATGGGTAAAATTTTGTTGTTCTTTCATGCTACCAATAAAAAAATCGGGTGATATAGTCTACCAAAATATAAGAATAATAATAATGTCAATGTTAATTTTATCTGGTAGGCTAGAGGAGGTGAACCTAAAGAAGAGGTATGGTGTGGCAAAGGTGGTGGGCACAGTTGTCAGCATAGGTGGAGCCACTGTCATAACTCTCTACAAGGGCCACCCTTTGCTGAGTCAGCAATCCAAAATATCCATCCAACAGCAGCAACTCTCCATTCTCAGTTCAACTCAGATCTTGAATTGGACCTTGGGTTGTGTTTACATCCTTACTCACATCAGCTCTTGGTCTGCTTGGATTGTGCTCCAGGTCAGCTGACCTCTCATTATTTTTTTATTTTTTTTATTTTTAATGAATGCATTTTTAATTCCTTTAGCTAGGGATGTAAATTCATGTTGTGCCATGACTAAATTCAGAGGAATAGTCACGGCATGTTTGTCATGTTGTGACCACATGAGTCGTGTCCAAGACACGTAAGTCTATGCTTGCAAGAAAAATATTTTTTTATACTTCCTAGTACTAGAGACCTATTTCTATGCAATAATTTTGTTTGTCTTTTGTGTAATTATCATCGCAACTGTTATTCTGGATTATATATGTGGCACATTTTTAGTAACATGCCTAGAATGCTACAGGAAATCTGACATTCTTTCAATTATTGATTGCCTATTAAGATGAGTATCTGTTATATAGTTAATTATTGACAGATTATGTACGTACTTTTTAACTTCTTTTGGGATGAAATTGAATGCCACATGTTTAAACAGGTACCAGTATTGAAGAAATATCCAGCAAGGCTATCAGTGCTCACATTGACAATATTTTTTGGGCTTGTACAATTTTTGATCATAGCTGCTTTCACCGAAAATGATATCGACAAGTGGAAAATACACTCTGGAATGGAACTCTTCACCATCCTATATGCTGTAATTCAATTCCTATGCATTTTATAATATTCTTAAAATTCAAACATGATCAAATAATTAATTGTAATTTTTGTGCATAGTTGAAACTTCTGAAAAGATCCTATTCATAGATAATTAATTAATTGTAATTTGTGGACAGTACACATCAATTTCTCCATCCCCTTTTTCTTTTATAATAAAGAAATGGATCAACAAAATTGTTGAACAAGTATTGATCAAGACAGCAAAACTAAATTAACAAGTTCCTGTTCATAATCAATTAAAAAATAAATCACAGGGATTGGTGGCATCAGGACTGGCATTGTCACTGCAGATTTGGTGCATAGACAGGGGAGGCCCCCTGTTTGCGTCGGTATTTCAACCGGTACAGACTGTTGCTGTTGCTATCATGGCCGCTCTCATCCTCGGCGACCAACTCTACACTGGCGGGTATGCACATTTAATTAATTAACTGGTTATATAATATATACTCATTCTGTTACATATAATTGTAGCATAAGTTCCAAGTGCTTCTTATGCTATTTTTTGCATAAACATTCTGACAAAGCAGTTTTTGATTCATGCAATGCATGAGTCATATGCAATACTATTTTGTTTATTATTTGTGCTCTGCATGAATTAAAAAACTGCTCGGTCCAAATCTTCAGCTATGTTTGACGATATTGATACAAATATCTGAAGGGATGTTATAGAATTTTTGTTAGATAATAAAAAGCGAGATTCTTATTTGATTAAATTTTGGCTGATTTGTTTTTTATAGGATTATTGGTGCCATTTTGATTATGATTGGTCTCTACTCAGTAATTTGGGGGAAAAGTAAAGAAATAAAGGCAAGAGGAGAGCAAGGAATTGAACCAAATATGACAAGGCATCTTTTAAGCAACCAAGACACAATAAACAAGGAACATGAAGCGCCAATTATTGATATAGCTTGAGAGATATATTCAAATGAAAAGAAAAAACAGATCAAACTAAATTATATGGAGTTGTTTTTAGTATTGAAATATTGTATATTTATGGTTGAAGAAATGGTGTTTCTAAATAGAATTAATTTTCTAATTTTTATAGATTGATCAAAGTGAAAATTATGTATCCTCCTTTTTCTGAACTAAAATGTGAAATATTAGAATGTGTACTGGTATACTGTGTATTATTTCGATCAGTCAAAACAGGTTTAAGACTCCGCCTTATGATTGTTTTTCGTATTATTATTTTAACTAAAATTTAAAATTAGGTGGATGTTTAAGTCATTTAACTAAACATTAATACATATCAAGCTGAACACTAATTAAAGATGATAATAATGAAGTTGATATATCAATTCCCTTTTTATTATGTGCAAATTATATATTCTCGGTCCAATTAGGAAATCCTAGTAGGCTTTCAAGTTTAAACTGAAGTATCTTAACAAAAATCAGAAGTTTATTTTATACTACCTTTCATGAATTTAACAAGTTCAAATTTAAGCAGGTGTAAAAGTGCAAGCATGAAACGATCTCGATTTAGAATTTTCTTTTTCTTTTTCTTTTTGGGACAAAAAAACAGCAAACTTATTTTCCTTCTATTGAGCAGGAAATTATGGATTATATCTAACAATGAAATTGTTGATCATATCTAACAATACCTCCACGGCATTACAAAAAGTTTTTGCATCATATACAATTTTTAAGGTTCTGCTTCGGTTTTAAAAATTATGAAATTTTAAATTTAGATAGGACTGGATTAATTATGAAAAGCGTCAACGGTCAGATCATTCAAACTGTTATTTCACAAGAAAAAATTTATATTTTGGAAAGAAGTCAGCTGCCAGAGATTTAAATGTATGCTCGTAGTTTTAAAATTAGTGTCCAGAATTTCAATTTGCTCATCTTTTATTTGATGATTTATTCTATTAAATTCAATTTTGTTAAATTTGGTGAGTTTTAGTAAAATCGAAATTTTCCAAATTAATTAGGTGATTTTTTTTAAAACACAAAAATAATTTCAAATAGGATGGTCCTTGCAGGGGAACCCCATCATCTTCATCATCTTTGGTCCCTATTGTTCATACAAAACTCAGAAAAATTGACATATTTATTTGGGAAAATTAGATCCATGTCATCCGAAAACTTCAAATTTAGAAATATGCCACCCCCAAAGTTTTGATTTTGTTAAATGTCACTCCAAATCTCACTTATTAAGATCCATACCACCATTACCAAATTATTATATATTTCTAATTAAAAATAAATAGAATTTGTTGTATTTTGAGTGGTATTTTCATATATTCCACAAATATCCTCACCCTTAATGGGTCGGATCCGAACAAAATAAATGGTTAAACATTACCCTCACCCGTCATTCTTTCCATTTGTGCATCCTCTCTTCCCAGACAGAAAGAAGTTGCTGTCGTCTGCCTCCTTGCCGAGTATGAGGTGCCTAGGTCCAGCTATGGTTTTTTCTGATGCAATGGCATATTATGAGTGGCACTGCCATGACAAGATAACAAGGTAATCCGAAAATTTCTATTGAATTGGGCAGTCGAGGTGCACAAGAGGTATATAGGAGTGTTGAAGTGGAGAGAACTTGCAAGAGATGAGGTGATCTAAAAGGAAGTAGGAAGTACCAGTTAGTGACATTTAGATTCTGTACCAATTCATGGATGGTGAAAACTGGAGCACACGTGTTGTTTCTATGGTGAATTTTACTGAATCCAGTTCTGGGCATGCCTAATTATAGTGTATCATAGTAGCCATAGTTGTATATTGTAGTTCCCATGAGTATATTGTAGTTCTCAAATTGATGCAGTTTGCTCTAGTGAACTGGTCTGCGTTGAAAGAAGAGTAATCATCGGAGTGGAGAGGAGGGTTTTGGATCAAGGTTATTTTGGTAACTTCAATTATTATGTAAATTCTTAAATTAAAATTATACATTCATATTGTATTGGTGGCATGAATCTTAATAAGTGAGATTTGGAGTGGCATTTAACAAAATCAAAACTTTGGGATGGCATATTTCTAAATTTGAAATTTTGGGGTGGCATGATCTAATTTCTCCTATTTATTTATTTATCTGTTTTAATTTTTAAACATCAATTCCTTTATCCATGCATGTCGCAAAACAATTTCAAAGAAAATATAAGTTGGAAGTGAGGCTATGTTACTATGCACAGTGCGGATTGGTTCATACTACATATCAATATTTTTATTATCAAAATCCTACTTATCGATTCGAAACTTTTAACATAGTTTCTATATGAATATGTACTTAATTGTAAACTCAAATTGTTTTACTGTTTTTTTAAATAGGTAGAAAGTCATTATTTTTGGATGGTCCAGAATTTTCAAATCAATTTTTCTACCCATCTAAAAATAATAATAAAAAGATTCTAAAAATATAATTTTAATTTATAAGTACATATTTATTTGGAGACTATATTGAACGGTTTGAATCAATTGTTGAATTTTCAAACCAACAAATATTTAAGTCCATAGCACGGATAAATATAAACCCATAGCATAGCATCAGTCGTTAAGTTGGTCCTTAAATTTTTATTTGCTCAAGACTAATACTTGAACTTCCTAAAAACAACTAAATTCATCCATGAACTTATCCAATAAATCAAGTTACGCCTTCCAACTAATCTGTCTTTTTTTTTTTTGGCCCAAGGATGTTAAGGTGACGTTGGATCCAGGGACAGATGTACTTCAATAGAATGGAGGTCAATTGGCTCCTATTCTTTTTTTTTTTCAAAAATCATTGAAAAAATATAGTTTGTTCTATAAATTATATGAAAATGCTATATGTACATGAACTTTGATCTTCATTCTATTTCAAAAAAGAATAACTTGTGTAAAATCTTGGGATACATCTATTATTTTAGAACATTTTGTGTAAAATATAGTTATGTTATTGAATTTTTTTTTTTTATGTGTGTTTGACCCCCATTCGATAAATGTGTGGCTCCGCCCTTGGTTGGATCAAAACAAAATTGTCCCTTTTGTTCCAACGGTAAGGATGATATAGTGAAAAAAGCATGTGCTAAGCTTAATTAGTCTTAGAATAATTTTCTTTTAAAAAAAGATAGTAAATTGTCTTCCAAGAGTGCTCAATATTAATATCTCCTAAGGTACCGCATCTACCTGAGTGAATCTCAACCGAGCGAATTTAACTCAAACATGCCTTAGATTTGTGTCAGATTAAAAAAGGGTATGAATATCGTTCTATCAGATGAGGTACCTGACTACATCTGAATTCACTCAATGTATGTATGTAACTACTTACAATAATGTTGTCTGTAGGATACTAACTACTACATTAGGTACGGAAGCAAATCTGCTCCTTTTCTTGTGAAAAAGGACTCTCCTATTCTCTAATTCAAACTATTCAAAATCGAACAAACGGTTTCAATTACCTTTTTCTTTTATATCCATATAATATATTAAAACGAATCAAATATAATTGAAGCCATTTAATCGATTTTAAACGGTCGAATTGGAGAATAGAAGGGTGCTCCTTTTCTAGCAAATTTCATTCCCATTAGGTACAAATGTAGGAGTCGAACTAGGGTGTTCTTAAGTTCACCAAGCCTCTTGGTGTACTTAAGTCTAAAACTCATCAAATTAGTTTCAAACGACGAATTTGAACCATTGAAACGCACCTACCTTACGAGTGATGTGTCTACATGTAAAAAAAATTTGAAATTAATTTTGCATAGAGTCAAGTGGTTAAAAAATGTTCAAAAAATTAATGCATTTAAATTAATTTATTAATCTTCTACATTACTTTATATTAAATTAATTTGAATGCTTAAAATTTTCATATGTAGACACATTACTCATAAAATAAGAGGGTTTCAACGTTCATTATTTAAAACCAATTCGATGAGTTTTAGACTGAATTGGTGAAATTAAGAACACCCTAGTTCTACTCCAAGTATAGAATTAGGTTTTGTAGCTCATGACATAATTTGGAAAGATCTATATAGATATTTTGTTTTAAATGCAAATATGTATATATGAGACCACCTAATTGATATACTAAATGCCCTGTTGTTCTATTGGAGAGCACTGCTTAGTTTAGTCTTGATCAAATTAATGGTAATATTGACTACACCTAATTAAGCAATGTTTGTGGGACCCTCATTTGTCTCATGTTCGTGCAATGAACAATAAAATAAAGGGAGCATCTAGCTATCCCCCTGTAACAATCCCCCATTTCATCCCCCAGACATTAACTACTTCAATAACTACTAACTACTTAGGGGGGACCACTTACTATTTTGGGACCACATAATATTTGAAAGATTTTATAACTGGCGCGCTCAAGTATTCATTTATAATGCATCAAGTATTAATCTGTAACACATAAAGTATTCACATCTAATATATCAAGTATTTTTAAAAAAAAAAACTGGACACGTTTTTAGATGTGAGATTTTTTCTTTTTCGTTCAATATAATCAATATTTCTGACAATCGGTGAGGAATTTTGCAAATCTAAAACCACGAATGTTTTTGACATAATTTTATCTTTAAAATGAGATCTATGATGATATACTTTTGAGTTGTCCGTTGTACAAGTATTCATCCTTATCGATAAAGTATTCATCCTCGTCATGCAAGTGCAAATATAAAAACTGAACACATCACTCATCCATCTTTTACACGTTTTTAGAGGTGATTTTTTTTTCTCCGTTCAATATAACCAATATTTCTAACGATCTATGAGGAATTTTGCAAATCTAAAACCACGAACGCTTTCTACACAATTTTATCTTTCAAATGAGATCCATGATGACATAATTTCGAGTTGTCCATTGCACAAGTATTCATCTCTTATCGAGAAAGTATTAATCCTTGTCGTGTTAGTGCAAATATAAAAACTTGAACATCACTCATCCATCTTTTACATGTTTTTAGAGGTGAGTTTTTTTTTTCTTCGTTCAATCTAACTAATATTTCTGACGATCTATGAAGAATTTTGCAAATCTAAAACCATGAATATTTTCTACATATTTTTATCTTACAAATGAGATCCATGATGACATACTTTCGAGTTGTCTGTTGCACAAGTATTAATATCTTGTCACGCAAGTATTCATTTATACACATTAAAATATTCATCTCTAAGACATCAAGTATTCATTCATATATCTCTCTCTTTTTTTCAAAATTTATTTATATGTTATTTATTTAATACGCAGTGGCCTAATTCACCATTAATAAAGCTTTGTTCTTTACAAAACTCGCTACTTCATAAAGAATGAGAACATAAACATGAAAGGGATTAATTGCATATACATATACAAAATTATTTTGATACGATCGACCGTGACGGATCTGACCCAGTAGAGACGTGCTCTAGTATTCGTTCCTACACATTGAAGTATTTATTCATACACGATAAAGTATTCATTCCTGACAGAGGCGTGCTTAATTGGGATGGAGTGACGGATGATCTCCGGCAGAACGTTCGTTGGAGCGGGAGCAGCAGGCATAAAAGGGAAAAAAACAGAGACGAAAGTGCAAGAGGAAGGGAATCTATTGTATTTACCATTTCGAGGTGGGAGATGGAGGGGAGCTTATCGATGGAAAAATGGAGGCGAAGGAGGAGGTGGGAGAGGGAGGTAGAGGTGGAGGTGAGGTGAGGTGTGGTAGGCGAAGGTGAAAGAGGGAGGTGGAAGGCGGAGGTGGAAGAGGGAGGTGGGAGAAGGAGGTGAGAGAAGAAGATGGAGGTGAAAGTGGAAAAATGGAGGTGGAAGAGAAAAGGAGAAAGAGGAAAGAAATAAATGTTGTTAAAAATAGTAGTTATAGTTATAGTTAAAATAGAAAGTTAGTTGGGGATGAAATGGGGGATGGATAGGTGGGGAAAATTATAATTACCCTAAAATAAATTGGACCATATGTTGTTGCAAACATGAGGGGTCCGCTATGTTATTACTATCTGCTTTGTACGATTGCATTTGAGTCTTCAAAATTTTGTTTAAGAAAATTAACGAAAACATAAATTCTATTAATCGTTTAATCAGAGGTAGCAGTAAGGGATCATTCAGTGTTTACAGATTTAATGACAACATAAATGGATGATAAGTCATAATAATTGCATGTCTTTTATGTCAACTTTTTTTTATATTTTATGTACTATCAATTATGAACATGATGTCAACTACTTTAAATAACATATAGAACATGTCGATTGCATCATTATGAGCTTTTAATATAAGAAAGTCATTGGAAAAAATAGACCCTTTATAAGGATTTTGTATTCCATTTTTTTTATTACTAAGATGAAATAGAAGATAACCAATATTACTAATTGATGGGGCCAATAAAAATTCTAGTATAATTTGGGGCTTAAAAATATTTAGTATAAGAGAGTCTAAGCTAAGGTAAAAAAAAATCCCTTATATTTCTCTATATCAGCAAAAATTGTTGATATTCGAATTTGTATATATTTCGAGTGAGAGAGAAAAATGCAAGTCCCTTCAAATTTCATTCATGAGGGACACCGAATATATTAATTTTACAAAAAAAAATTAACAGATAAAGAAAACAAAAGAATATAAATCTAACTTTTATTCATTAAGGTCCTGTTTGGCAGATTATTGTTCACCGTGGGAAAAAAAAAAATTCACTTAGAACTAAGTTATTTTTCTCACGATGAGCAGTAAAAATTAGTTCAAAATTTTTTATTCTCATTTTCATTCTTATTCTTAGCTTGTTGCCGAACATGACCTAATTAGTCAAGCGTATGCATTCTATGATTGAATGTGGGTCTTAAAATAGTTGCATCATTTATGTCTAAATTGCCGAGACTCCAACAATGAACAATCAAAGCATTTAATAAACCAAATGGCAGTTTTCTTTCTGTCACCGATTTCTATCCACCAAATTCTGGTCTATTATTATCAGAATTTAGATCCATTCAGGTACCTGATCTGGTATAATGAGATCCGAAACTGTTTATTTAAACTGGTACAAATTTCAAATACTTTCGTGCATCTAAGGCAAGTCCCAAAAACATCGATGGATCGACTCAAATTTTTTCAGATACTCATTCTTATTATGTCTAGATTTTTATCCTTGATAGTATTTATGGAATTTTTTCAATCCAACACATTTTTTTTTAAATAGCAACAAAATTCATATCATGAAATGAATGCCAAAATCATGAAATCATAATCTTCAGTATGTAATTATTTGACTAGAGCATAATTGTAATATTTTCCAGTAGAAAGAATTTGATCAAGGCTAATAAAGCTAGCCAAAGAAGGGACACAACAAGTAATGATAATAAGAAAATATACCCTATCATTTGGATCCAATGTTGTAATTCATTAATTAATTTAGAGATTTCGATGAATTCATCAAATATTTTAGGAAGCGTCTAATTGTTCACAACCTTTTGTCCACCATTTGTCCACAGCTTTGACTTGCGCGAATGCTGTAAAATTACTTCTACATGCTGTATAATTATACAATATATCACATAAAATATATCAGTTAATCACAAAACATCCAACAACTATTTGAAGTGGTCTCATAATAGTTAGAAAAAAATTGCAACTTGCACAATAGGACAAAATAAATGTACTTTCAAACTGTACTTTCGAAAATTACAGTTATAGGAAGTTATTGGCAGTTAGAGTTAGTTATTAGCTGTTATTGGCAATTAGAGTTAATTATTAGCGTCCGCACTGGGTTGAATCTTGTATACTGTAAAATTGAATCTTGTATACTGTAAATTAAATCTTGTATACTATAAAATTGAATCTTGTATACTGTAAAATTGAATCTTGTATACAGTAAAATTTTCAATTGAATCTTGTATACTGTAAAATTGAATCTTCTACACAGTAAAATTTACAATTGAATCTTGTATACTGTAAAATTGAATCAGCGGAACTGTAAAATTGAATGTTATATACAGTAGAGTTTTCAATTGAATATTGTATACTGTAAAAATTAAATCTTGTATACAGTAGAATTTTCAATTGAACCTTGCATACTGTAAAATATATAATGTAAAATTGAATCTTGTATACTGTAAATTTTCAATTGAATCTTGTATACTGTAAAATTTTCACATAATAATGTAAATTTTCAATTGAATCTTGTATACTGTAAAATTTCTAAAACTAAACCATAAAATAATATCATTTATACTGTAAGATAAAATGTAATAAATGCTACATTTCAATTTAAACTACAACCTACAAAGAATCATGTATATTGTAAGATAAAATTTTGAATTATGTAAATATAAATTTTGACAACTAAAAACATTCTTAATTAAAATTTTATATATGTTGAACTATTGCTGGAGAAGTAAAATCACCGGACGTGTGCATTTTGCATGAAGCAGTTGGTTAGTTGGTGTGACAATGTGAGACGACAAAAACTGAGAGGAAATTATCTGGACAAGTGACAGTACATAGTACGCACCGGTGAAACAGCTAGATGAGAGTGAATAAGATTGTAGACAAATGGTGGACAAATCCTAGTGAATAAAAACCTTTTCTCTTATATATATGACTAGGGAGTAGGGACACGCAACTAATAGGTTGGCAACACCAAACGAATTAATAGTTGGTATGCGTAGCCATGTTACTTGTTTTTACATATTTTGTATTGTTTTTATGAGTTATAGTACTGATTTTGACGCTACATTGTCTTTCTCTTTCACTCGTGCACACCTTAATTTAATTTGTTTGTACTATTGTAGGGCTGTGAATTTATTAAAATTTGACAATATATATGCTAATTTATCTAACAAAATATGAGGATCAAAATACAGGTCCACATTCATTATCGTAATGGATTTCCGATAAAAGTTGAATTGTATTAGAGTTTTTTTGTTAAAAGACATAGAACAGTAAAATTATGAATAACGTAATTAACATGAGTGGATATTTTTATGTTATATATAAATGGAGATTGGCTCCCCTATGCTACCAATTGGTTTTCCGATTTTTAAAGTTTAAACAATCAATTCAAACCGTTAAATGTGATATTTATAATATAATGTATTTGGAGACCAAATTTTATATTTTTTGAAATTTGATTACTATTTATTAAGCCAATTTCAAAATCATTGATTTTAATAAACATTGGATTATCATATTATGTACATATTCTAATAAATACTATATTTCAAAGGAAATTTATCAATGACAATGGATCGATTCGGATCGGGTCCGAGCCTATTTCCCCCCTCCGTGCGGTAACAACGGAGGTCGATGGTTCTTGGCAGTTGCCATTATCACGCTTCCATGCTAAATCCTTACTTCTTTTTTTTTCTTGAATTTTGTATAATACAAAATATCTCAACTACTGCCTCACTTTAATAGCTAGTGAAAAAATGCTAGATTTTAGACTGTACTGACCAGATCGTCCCACAATTTCCCATCTAATGTTGAGATCACAGATTAATCACAATTGCAGTTTCGATTTATCTATTTCCTGCATGGTATTTTGATCATCGTTTTGAAAATTTGATAATTTGTTGACATCTGTGTAAATTTCCTACACAGTACATCAGTCATATATTTTTTCTTTTTGTCTCTATTGATCATTATTTACTGTTATTTTCCATATTAACGTGTACATGTTTATTTTCTTAAGATGTACTCTTTAACAACATGATCAAATAAATAGGTACAGACCAATGGAGAAGCTTGAAATTCACTAATAAACCTGTATAATTAATTGACAAATAATAATAATGCACCTTAATTTAACGGATAATTAATACGTGTAATTAACGATTGAAAAGTTATGACAAATTTTTATATATTTAAAGAATGAACACATAGAGAAATCAACAATTTACAGCTTATCTATATATGTTTTTCAATCAAGATACAAGACCAAAAATGTCAACAACATTCCAAATCCATGATCAACCATAAAAAAAAAATTAACAAAATTAAATTTTGAAGTTGGACTACAATAAAGAGAGAAACAAATATGAAGTAAGAAATTTTCTTCTCTTCATGTTTTTGGAGGAAGAGGAACAAAAAAATAAAAATAAGCATTTGTAAAACTTTAGGAAAAAGTTTCAAAGGGTTGCATGAATTTTTAGAAGAGGTAAAGTAGACAAAGGAAGTAACAATGACGATGTCATCATAAGTAGGATAAACAGGTTAATTAATTACTACGTACATGTGTGGAAAAGAAGATAGGAAAAGAATGCAATACATATTTTCTATTGATTGCAGGCACAGAAAATAACCAAAACAAATTCATGACTTAGTCTAACAAAACATCTGTCAATACCACTGGAGCTACATGGAACTCTATAATAAAAGTAATACAAATTAAATAGTCTATTTGTTTGAAATCTTGCTAATCTATTTCATGTACTATAAAATTAAGGACCAATTTCAGCTTTCTTCAAGAATGCCATGCCATCCATTCAGCTTCTCTAACACAGGAGCAGTGTTCATAATTAATGAACTTTGCAACTTCCAGAAATGGCTCAGGATCGACATTTAAAATAGGAAGTTACTAGCAGTTTCCGAACACTAATTTTCGGATTATTTTCGAATTTAATTGAAAAGTATCTGTAAATTTCTTCACGAGATTCTGCAAACTTCAATACTAAAATTTGTAAACTGATTCAACAAATTTTGCAAACATAATAACTTTTCATTACCGTGTGGTCCCCCAATAAACCTCCACTTTGACCTCCAGTTTAACAATTTTAACCGCTTTGAGAAGGACCACTTGTAGACCTTTGACCACGATCACTGGAACCACATCTAGAAGAAATAACAACTTTTAAAAACTAGAAACTAACTGGAACCACTTTAAAATTATGTTTACGTAAACAGATACATGTAAATTTTTGTTTCAAATTTTTTTTTTCAAATCTGCAACTAGATACCACATTTTATTTTGATATATGATCTTATCACATAACTCTATACACAGTTTCATTGAATATTGTAAATCGGTAAAAAAAAAAATTCAATTTTTAAATTTTTTTTTTAATTCTGCATCTAGATCTTTCTTTCAATTTTTTGAATTCTGTAAATCTTATCAAATAACCGTGTAAACTTAATGTTTGTTATGTTTACAAGACTCAAAGAAACAATTTACATGTTTCAAAGAAACAATTTGCAAGGTTTAAAGTGGTTTCAATTTAGTTTTTAGTTTTGAAAAATCGTTGGAGAACTTCTACAAGCAGTCTTGTGATCCTAGTCAAAGTATTACAAGTAGTCCAAACTGGCCCTGGTCAAAACAATTAGTTAGATTGGGGGTTTATTGGAAATCACACTATAATGAAAATCGCTAGTTTTGTAGAATTTATTGTATCAGATTACATGACTGAGTATTGAAGTTTACATAATTAATATATATATATATATATATATATAAGAGGTTTATAGAAGTTTAATTGGTGTTGGGGGACCACTGCTGTTAATGATAGTTGAAAGCAGGGATAGATCTACTGTAGCACAAAGGGGGCAGCACCCCTAGATTTCGAGTTTTAGTGGTGATCTATTGGTACCGATCGACTTAGCCCCTCCCTGAAATTTTTTTTGCCCCCCTCTGGATGTTTGATTTGTAATTCGGGTTAAATTTAGTGTTAAAATCAAAATAAATTTCTTGAATTATGATTGGTAATATTAATTATAAGTTATAAGATCAGAAATTATAAGTCAAGGTAGTTAATGGGTTTAATTCCGATAAGTTATTTAAACCTGATTCGATATCCTCCCCTGACGAAAATCTTGAGTCCGCCCCTGGTTGAAAGCGTGTGGGGACCAATTCAGAAATTTTCCAGAAATTAGACTTGGGAGGATATTAACTTTGATGAGGGTTCAAATGCCTCCACCATGCCTCCATTTTTAAAAGCATTAATAATTCAAAATTTAAAACTTAAAAGTCAAAATAAAATCAATGGATATGATCTATATCATTTTATCTATGCACGTGTAAAAAAATATAATATTTTAATTTTGTTTTGATTGTCATTAAGAGCTTGTAAAAAATATACTAATGTGAATAATATCTAGACGTTGATTTTTCAACTTATTTATTCACATTTAAACAAAATAAAAATGTGATAATTTTTTATGAGCACATAGAGAAAATAACATAGATCACATCTAATGGTTTTATTTTGACTTTTAAGTTTTAAATTTTGAATTATTAAAGTTTAAAAAATAAAGACATGATAGAGACACAAAAAATGAAGGTATTTGAACCATCCTCATTAACTTTTCTCTTTAAAATAATATACGTTCACATTTTGAAGGCAATTATACAAGTTAGATTGATCTGTTCCATTCACCTCGAAGAAGATTGTAAAAGTGATGTTGAAGGCTTGTCCAAATGCAGCCGTTTTGCCGATGTTCACAATTTTGAAGGCTCTTGTACCAAATATTACCAGTAACACAATTCCAGTATTGTTGAATTTTGGGTTCTAAACCAAAATTGAAATAAAATTGTTAATACAAGCTCTTTACTGATCTAGTCCTCTTGGTGAAAGTTCTGGTACTTGTACCAGTAATACTAGTGAAGTTAATTTGACACCTCGTTACAGTTCAAAGCCAAACAATTAATTCACTGAAAAAAATGAAGAATAAACACAATTAAGTTTGACACTCCACAATTACATACCATGCTAGTATAGCATGTATGTGTTGGTTACAGAGTTTGACAGAACAATTTTTAATTTATGCAACGCACAGATAATAGAATCAAAATAATGTTGCATATGACTTGTGCGTTGCATGATTAAAATTTGCAACGTCGAAAAGTGTACCCATGTGTTGCTATATTCATAATTTCATATCTGGTTGATTAATTAAGTTATTTTTTCAATTTGCCAATATATGCGGAGTGTGTGCAATAAATTAAATATCTTACATGCAGTAAACTAAACTACAACAATTACATAAATAAGTGCTTTTGTTTTGAGAAAAAAAAAAAAAAAAAAACTTGAGCTTGAACTGTTTCGTAAAGGAAAGAGATTGCACTAACCTGTAGGGGAGAAGCAAGAGAGAAAGGAGCGAGGCTCTACCGTCAACCAAGTAGGCGAGCAGTGTTGGTCTACGACTGTTTAATGGATTTATAAGCTCCAATTAAAATTAAGTCGCTTAATAGTTAATAATGTTCTGGTATAAAATTTACCACAAACTCACTCAAAATACGGTATAAGTCACATTCGAAATTATTTTATTTTATTTTATTTCTATGTTTTCGTTCTTCTTTCTCATGGGGCCTGATATTGGGCCGAGCTCAATATTGTTGGCAAGAGAACCCAACTCTATATATATGCAAACCTGAAATAGCATGCAAATATTGAAATATTAAAAACGAGCAAAGTTTTACATATATCAAGCCCATTACAAAGTGTCCATTCTCAGGCATTTTTCACATTACCACCCTGTAAAATCCAATATCATAATATTATGCCACAAAAGTTGGAATTAGAATTATATCCCCTAAAAGGCTAGAACGAACCACACAGAGACGGGGATGTTACAATGCCCTTTCTCCTCCTCCGACGCCCCTTCATGCCTCTCCGTTCCTTCATCTTCCCAAACCCTAAACCTTACATTTACCCCTTTCGACTCTTTTCAAACCCTAGCACCTCACTCGCCATGTCCGCTACTAACATTTCAGGCGGGGTTTATGTGCCTCCCATGCGCCGTCTCCGTTCGGTCATTGAGGTGCCTTCCTCTAACGGAGCTCGACCTATGACGGCCTCGGCAGTGTCTAATGGAGGTTGGAGAGACTCTGCGGCGGGGCCTAGTTGGCAGCAGAGTGCTGGGTACTCCAGGCGTGCCTATGATGATTGGTCAGATGATGATTCTGATATAGAAAGGGATCGATCACCGGTCTCCAGCAAGGTTTAATATTCATCTCTCTCCTTCTCTCTCTTTTACTGTACCATTAGCAAGAAAGTTTCGTTTTTTTTTTTTTAACATTCCCTCTATGATGGTTTAAGCCATTTATGTTTCATGGAGGGTGCTTATAATTTAGAAATATTTCCCATCTGATTAGTTCCAATTTGCCCCTTTCATGCTACAATTATAGTTATAACATGGGAAAATTGAGCGTGCTATTTTACTGTTTCATCTCCCTCTTACTGTTTCACCACTAGCAGGAAGTCTCTTTCTTTGTTTTTATTTTTTACCTTCCTTCTAGGATTGTTCAAGTCATTTCTCCTTCCATGTTTCATGGAGGATGCTTATAAATTAGAACAACTCAAATTGTGTTCCATCTGATTAGTTCCAATTTGCCCTGTTCATCCTAAAATTATAGTTGAAACATGAAAAAAAAATGGTGGGTGTTATTTTTCAGGGAGGATCGAACTCAGATAATGTGGAAGAGTGGAGATGGCGACTTGGCATGCTCTTGAAAAATGAGAGAGAGCAAGAGATTGTCACTAGAGAAAGAAAGGATAGACGTGAGTTTGACCAGCTTTCTCAATTGGCTGATCGAATGGGCCTTTACTGGTACTCTCTCTCTCTCTTTTTATCTCTTTCTCTCACTCCTTCACTCCCTCACTGATACCAAAGTGGACTGTACCTGTATGATTTTCAGTACTGTACAGTACTTAAATCTACTGATGAATTGGTTACTGGTTCTTGCTGTTTTGTAATGGAAATAATAGCAACGGCACAACAAATGCCCTGACACATGGCTGGATTCTATTGCTGATCTAAAAAATAGAAATCATAAAACCAATAGAATTTCTTTCCATGTGTCAGGGCATCTTCTTTAAAAAATCGCAAGACTCAAAGCTTCCCCTTCTAGCACATATGCTCTCTATCGACCCAAGTGCATGCCATGTCTTATGTTAAGGAATGGGAGTCAACTAAGAGATGGTAAAATCTTTCATATCAAAGTGATATTCTCTTTTAACTAAGTGTCAGACATTATAATTTGATATTATTTCTTTTGAAATTTCAGCCGTCAATACGAAAGAGTGGTTGTGTTTAGCAAGGTACCACTTCCCAATTACCGACCGGATCTTGATGATAAAAAACCTTTAAGAGAGGTACTGTACTTTTTTATAACTTTAAAATTGCCCTTAGTCTGAGAGGCATTGTAAAAAGGTAATTTTACCTATAGCTTTCAAACCACTAAATTTAAGTTATAAACTATACATGATCTATATGTTGTTATTTTAGGGAATAATGATTAATATGTGGAGACTTTTAGGGGCATTATTATGATTTTTTTCCAAATTTTTTGGATATTGATTAGCACCTTACTATTTTGAGCCTGTGTTACTTCTGATCTTTTGAGGCCACAATTGCAATATCCGTATTGGATGGCAAAATGGTAGTTTTACATTAATTTGATGGTATCTAGGTGTCGATACCATTTGATTTGCAAAGAGAGGTGGACAATCTATTAGTGGACCACCTTCAGAGAAAACAACGCACAAAAGGTGTTTTACCAGGACCCGCATTCTCTAGGTCGAGCAGCTCTGACAGCTTTGGTGCTGATGAGGGTCCTGATCAGCAGTCTGACATGGCGTATCCAAGTGCTGTCATGGAGAAAATTCTCCGAAGAAGAAGCTTAAATATCTGCAATCAGCAGCGGACTTGGCAGGTATTTACATTTATCTAGGTGTTAGGATCATGACTTATGAATACATTGTTCTTTGTTTGTTTTATGAGTGAGGCTACTGTAATATGCATATTACGGATTGACCTGTGCTACGGATTCATATCCCTATTTTCAAAGTTCAAATAGTTGATCCAAACCATTCAACATGATTTCTATGTGAAAATGTACTCGGAGGTCGAATTTTACAACTTTTAGAATCTTTTTACTATATTTTTAGATAGGTAGAAAATCACTGCATTTTGGTTGGTCCAGAAATTTTATATCAAGTGATTTTCTACCTATCTAAAAATTACAACAACAACCAAGCTTTTAGTCCCAACCAAGCCTATCTAAAAATTAGTAAAATGTTTCTAAAAAATGTAAAATTTGGTATCCAAGTAAATTTTCATATGGATATCATTTTTGATGGTTCAGATCTACTGTTTGAACTTTGAAAATGGAGGTATGGATCCATAGCACGGATCAATCTGTAATCTGAATATTATCCTAGCCTCACTTGTTTTATTTATGTGTAATTTGGGTTCAGGTAATAATAATAAAAAATATTATTTTTATAATTATTAAGATAATCAGTATTATTACAAAAAAGATCAAAAACTTTTTTGATTAACGGAATACTTATATTTGGAAAAGGCTCATTGGATTCAATTGTACCGCATAATCTTTTAAAAGGTGTTCTTAGTGAATTATCGACGTTCCACGGTATCTTTCCTTTGAATCTAAATGAAAACAAAAACAAAATTCAATCCAATTTTTTCTATCCAATTTGAATGGATATAGATGGGAAAGAACCAGAGTTTTTTTAATATTTTGAATACAAAATTTTTTGATAAACTAGATGACCAAATTACTTGAATAGACTAGAATATTCAGTGAGTTTTAAATGATGTTTCAAGGTGCTTCTAGTTATACTATGTCAAATGTAAATACATATTTGCTATTGTTTAGGAATCATCTGCAGGCCAAGAGATGCTAGAATTTCGCAAAAGTTTACCATCTTACAAGGAGAAAGATACACTCTTAGCCGAAATATCTCAAAATCAGGTCTTCAATTTCTTTTCAATCAATTTTTTTTTTTTTTTTTTTTGTAAACAAGAAAACTCAGACATGACAAGGTGGAGAATGATTAAAGCTGTTTGGTTGTTGGGTGAATAGGTGGTTGTAATATCAGGCGAAACGGGTTGCGGTAAGACAACACAAATCCCGCAATACATTCTAGAATCTGAGATAGAAGCTATACGGGGGGCCACATGCAGCATAATTTGCACCCAGCCACGGCGAATCTCTGCTATGGCCGTCTCTGAGAGGGTCGCCACTGAAAGAGGCGAGAAGATAGGGGAATCGGTTAGTATTACCTTTTGTAGGTTATACATAGTTTGGGCTAATTTCTCATGTACCCTTAAAAAGTTCTTCAATTTCTTATTTACCCATTTACTATTTATTATATCTAATATGCCTCTTAACTTTTACTTCCTTTCTTATTTGCCTACAAAAATTAATTATCCATAGTTAATGAGTCATTTAAATCAATTATTTTAAATGATAGTCTCATTTTCTTCTCTCCTTCATAATTTGTGAAGGAGAGACGAAAATGAGGGCATTATTGAAAATGACAGACTTAAATGACTCATGAACTATGGATAGTTAAGGGACATATTAGATAGAACTCTTTCAGGATAGATTACAAATAAACCCTACATATTTATAGTAAAATTTTGGATATGGATGTGCATCAGTTGTGTAGTATATTGTAGGTCATATATTATTTTTTATATAAATTTGTTACGATTTGTAGGTGGGGTATAAGGTGAGATTGGAAGGAATGAAAGGCCGGGACACAAGACTACTGTTCTGTACCACTGGTATTCTCCTAAGGAGGCTGTTAGTTGATCCAAGTTTGAAAGGTGTTACACATGTTATAGTGGATGAGATACATGAGCGTGGCATGAATGAAGGTCCGTGTGTGTGTGTTTTCATTTTGTATCATCTGTAAATTACATGCTTAGTGCTGAGGAGTACTTTAATTTTGTTCAGATTTTTTGCTGATTGTACTAAAAGAGTTGCTTGTGAGACGACCTGAGTTGAGGCTAATACTGATGAGTGCAACTCTCAATGCCGAGCTCTTCTCCTCTTATTTTGGTGGGGCCCCCATGATCCATATTCCAGTAAGTAATCATATTCTTTATGACCTGTTCTCACACGTATAAATGTTTTTCCAATATCTAATTTTTATTTTGTAAAATGTTAAAATCAGGGATTCACTTATCCAGTGAATACTCATTATTTAGAGGATGTACTAGAAATGACGGGTTACAGACTGACACCTTACAATCAAATTGACGACTATGGCCAGGATAAGTCTTGGAAAATGCAAAGGCAGTCTCAAGCTTTTAAAAAGAGAAAAAGCCAGATTGCCTCTTCCATCGAGGTAAAATACAAAATAGAATAATGTTCTAGCAGTTGTGCCAGCCTCCGGTTCAGTGCTTCATATAAGTCCATATTTTTCATTAACTTCTAACTTCCACACCAACAAGTATTTTTGTGGGGTATCCTACCTGAGGTATTTGAGATTTGCGAGATTACTACTCTTGTTTGAAGGTCCATTTAAGTTTCATTAGTAGGTACATATTCTGTGAACTTAAAACATAATTGAAGTTTACCGTAGAGATTGGGTTACATGTGCTTGATCTGTATCTGTATCTGTATCTGTGTCTGTGTCATTAATAATTAATTGAAAATACTGATTATACTTTGATACATACACAAAAGATACAATGTTTCAATATCTATTATCCTATCCAATGCCACTCATGTGAGCACCTATACAATCTTCTCTACAATATTACCCCCGTAGAATTACATACAATTTTGTTAAAGGTTATTATACTATTTACAATATATATATTCTCTAACATTAATTTCATACTAATGTTGCCAGGAAGCGTTAGAAGCAGCTGATTTCAGAAATTATAACCCAAGGACGAGAGATTCTCTCTCATGCTGGAACCCAGACTCGATTGGGTTTAATTTAATAGAAAATGTTTTGTGCCACATCTGTCAGAATGAGAGACCCGGTGCTATTTTGGTTTTCATGACTGGTTGGGATGACATTAATTGCCTGAAAGAACAGTTACAGGCGAATCCAGTTTTAGGTGATCCTTCCAGGGTTTTACTTCTTGCTTGCCATGGTTCCATGGCCAGTTCAGAACAGGTATTTTCATATATATTCTCATTTTAGGTGTAATGGTATATATGTACATGTTTCATACAAGAATTCGATCCCCCCAGGTACCTGAGGTGCAATAATTGAATATGGAGTGTTCTTTTAGCCTGGCACGTATCTCAAAACAGACCCCTATAGCTTCCATAGGCACCGGATTGAATTTGGCCTGGCTGGGATTAATCTGGGCCGTCCTTTTGTTATTGCACCCTTCAGATATTTGAGGGGACACTCTTCATACAAGATGATACTTCCCTCATTGTCTATATATTTTGCTTATAGCATGTTAGGAGGTGGGCTATCATGCTTTGGGAAATAAAGCCCGTATTTTACTTTCCTCCCATATTTTGCGATTTCAATGTTCCAACAATCGATCCGAACCATTCAACATGATCTCCATACCAAATGTTACATTTTCTGGATCTTTTTATTATTGTTTTAGAATTTTTGAAAATCACTGTTTTTGATGGTCCTGAATTTTCTGAAAAACAGTGATTTTAAAAAATTCTAAAAAAATACTAAATAACTTCCCAAAAAAAATGTAAAATTTGGTCTCCAATAATAGTTTTATATGGAGATCATGTTAAATGGTTTGGATCGGCTGTTTGAATTTTGAAAACAAAGATATGGGCGGGAGGTAAAACAGGCTTTGCTCCCAAAAGCACCGTAGCCCACCTCTATTAGTACCATCTGTGACCTGTCATGCATAGTTGTTTGTCCCTTTACTAATAACTGTTTCGGTTTCAGAAATTAATTTTTGAGATGCCAGAAGAAGGGATCAGGAAAATTGTACTTGCCACAAATTTGGCGGAGACCAGCATTACTATAAATGATGTTGTATTTGTGGTAGACTGTGGAAAGGCAAAGGAGACATCTTATGATGCTTTGAATAATACCCCATGCTTGCTTCCAACTTGGATCTCTAAGGCCTCTGCGAGACAGGTACTTCATAATTTGTTCCTTTTTATCTTAAATTCCGTCATCCTTTTAGTTTGTAAATGGACTACATGCTATTGTTGAAAAGGAGAAGCAACTGATATTCCTACACAACTGTTTTAATGCCAGACAGGTACCAATCCCTATGCATAGCATGGATTGGTCTGTACTATGGATCAATAGTACGGACCAAGCAAAATCACTACTTTTGAATGTTCTAGAATCTTTGGATCAAGTGATTTCTACCTTTCTAAAAAAATAGTAATTTTTTTTTTTTGTAAAAAATGTGAATTTTGATCTACATGTACATTTCATATAGTGATCATGTTGAACGGTTCAGATCGACTATTTGGAATTTGTAAACGAAGATATTGATCCATAGTATGGACCAATCTGCATTGTGCATAGTACCATAGCCTCACTCAGGTTATATATCAAATATGCTGCTTTTTTTTCTTTACAGAAGTGTTATTTCATCACTGTTCCCAATTTGGTTGGGCACTTGTGCTGTTTCTCATTTTTACTTCTATTCTTTTTTTTTTAAATCATTAATGATGATGCTCGGTAAAATGCAGAGGAGAGGAAGAGCGGGTCGGGTGCAACCTGGAGAGTGCTATTACCTCTACCCTCGGTGTGTCTACGACTCATTTGCCGATTACCAACTTCCCGAGCTTTTAAGGACACCTCTTCAATCCCTTTGCCTCCAAATTAAGAGCTTGCGTCTCGGAAGCATCTCTCAGTTTCTCTCAAAGGCTTTACAATCCCCCGAATCCTTGTCGGTAATGTTTTAAAGCTTATTGCCACGCAGAGTACTTTATAGTTACTATAAGAAACTGTAACACCTGGTACTTATTGCCATGTGTATCAAACTTTAATAGAAAAAATTATTAGAATTACTGGGTGTTATAGAAACCAATGTACTGGAGAAGAAACACAAAAAGGAGAAATTGCCATGCGCATCAAATATTCAAAAGCGGCAGTGATAAGCTATGGCAATAATTTATGCACCAGCATTTTGAATTTTACTGGTGGTGCACTGAGAATTTTGTTTTATGCATCTGAAGTTTGTTATACATAATTTATATTTTTGCTGTTACTGAATATATTATATTGTGCAGGTGCAAAATGCCATTGACTATTTAAAAATGATCGGAGCCTTAGATGGAAATGAGGAATTAACTCTTCTAGGTGCTTATTTTATTTAATAGCTACCATTGTGTGGCAATAAAATCTCCTTATTTTCTTTAATACAACATTTTGTTTCCTTTTATTTTATCAGGTCGGCACCTTGCAGTGCTGCCAGTTGAGCCGAAATTAGGGAAGATGCTTATTTTAGGGGCTATTTTTAATTGCCTCGACCCAATACTAACAATTGTTGCTGGGCTTAGTGTGAGAGATCCATTTCTGACCCCATTTGAAAAGAAAGAGGTAAGAATTACTATTTTGTTGTGCTTTCCATAGATATTTGTGAGGCATTTTCGAATAAGTGAGGCTATGGCACTTTGCAAAGTGCAAGTTGATCCATACTATGGATTCATATTTTCATTTCCAAATCTAAATTGTCGATCCAAACTGCTCAAAATGATCTCCATTTAAAATATACTTGGCGACCAAATTTTATTTTATTTTTTTTTGTTAATTTTTTTACTATTTTTTTATTTAGTAGAAAATCACCCAATTTAAAGATTCAGCACCATCCGAAAATAGTGAAATTTTGCCTATCTAAAAAAAATATATAATTTGGTCTCATAGTATATTTTCATATGAAGATCATGTGTGTGGTTTTGATCAACTATTTGAATTTTAAAAATGTATATATGGATCCGTAGTAAGGACCAATCTGTGCTTTGCAAAGTACCATAGCCTCACACTTTTTGAATTATGATGCACAACTAAAATCTATTTAATTGTTGAACTTTCTTAACATATCCTTAGTCGAGCAAAAGAGATATATTTTTATATATGTATGTCATGGTGTTGCAAATGCAGCAAGCTGACTCAGCGAAGCTCCAATTCTCGTGCCGGGATTATAGTGACCACCTGACGCTGATGCGAGCCTACGAAGGATGGAAGGAGGCTGAGAGAATGGAAGGTTCCGGATATGACTTCTGTTGGAAGAACTTCCTCTCCTTCCAAACACTCAGAGCAATTGAATCTCTCAAGAAGCAATTTTTCTCTCTCTTGAAAGACACTGGCCTCATCAATGGAACCCTAGATAAGTGCAACCAGTGGAGCAGGGATGAGAGCCTCGTACGAGCTGTTATTTGTGCCGGATTGTACCCTGGTGTTTCTTCTGTTGTGGTACGTTTTTTTCCTTCTAAGGGGAAATTTCATTTATACTCTTAAAAAAACTTAAAATTACTCATTCCCCCCTCTAAAATTCATAATATTATATTTACCCAATCTTGCAATCACATTTTTAAAAAATGATACATGCTTTGTCTTTTCCATAGAGTAAAATGGGTACTTTGTAAATTTAAAATGAGTTTTAACAAAAAAAAAAGGGTAAATGTCTGAGTTTTTGAAATTTAGAGAGGTAAATATGATATTATGAATTTTAGAGGGGTGAATTTGTAATTTCAAAGTTTTTGAGGGGTATACATGAAATTGCCCCTTCTAAGAAAATATGAGGGAGGAAAGAAGCAAGTTCAGATTTGTTTATTCATATTTAGTTATTTTTTTCTGGAGAAAAGTTCAAATGCTACAGATTTTTGAGTGATTTTTTGGCAACTTCACAGGTTTGCTATGAAATAATATATTAAATCATTTTTTATTATGTATTTTGTTGCTGTGATGAAATTAATTGCTTGCATTTTTGTGACTGTGTATAGAACAAGGAAAAATCGATTTCACTAAAGACAATGGAGGATGGGCAAGTGATGCTTTATATGGTAAGTAAACAAGTTGAATTGGATGTACTTTTCTGATTCGCTTCACCTTTGTTGGTATTCTCTAACAAAATTTTTATATTCTTTTTATTTTTTGAAGAATTCTGTGAATGGCCGTGAGTCTAGAATACCGTATCCATGGTTGGTATTTAATGAGAAGGTGAAGGTCAATTCGGTGTTTCTACGGGACTCCACTGGTGTGTCTGATTCTGTGCTTTTACTTTTTGGCGGCAATATTTCACGGGGTCCACTCGTATGTTTTTTTTTTTTTTTTCTATTTTAAATTGTTGTCCATTATTTGGCAAGATGTACCAGTTGGTGCAGTTCTTGTCCCCCACTAACTTAGTTTGGAACTTTTTTTTACAAAAATAAATAAAAAGGTAATTTGATAACTGAATGTTTTCTTCCATGTGAGAATTACAGGATGGGCATTTAAAAATGTTAGGAGGCTATTTGGAGTTCTTTATGAAACCTGATCTTGCATCATTATATCTACACCTGAAGAAAGAGCTTGACGAACTAATTCAAACCAAAGTAAGTGTTAACTCTCTCTCTCCCCCTCCCCCTCTCATGAAAAAAAAAAGAAAGTCTGAAGGGAAAAAATAATTTGATTCTGGACTTTGGTTTTATGTGCCGGTACTACAGTGCTACAGTGGGCTTCAGTTAAAAGCGAATGGGCCAAGTAAGATAGATAGTTGGGCTTTAGATTGGTAATTGTAGCAAAATAAAGATCACTGTGTTTAGGCCCTTTATAAATAACTTAACTCAAAAAGTTAAAATAAACTCAGTTCTGTCTTAAAATACAGACGAATGAGCTAATCACGAGATATTTCTGAAATCGGATTCTCTTTTAATAACAACAATTTTCAGGAGCTAAAATTTCCTTATAGTTAAAATTTAATTTGTTTCCCCAATATAATTTGATCACTTGTTTACTGCAGCTCCAAAACCCAAAAATGGATCTGCAACTTGGGGATGAGCTCTTATCTGCAATACGTCTACTAGTAACGGAAGACCCATGTAATGGGCGGTTTGTCTACGGCCGACAAGAGAAACCAAAATCGAGTCCAAAACCCACAAAAACGCCAGCTATGAAGAGACCAAACAGCAAGAACCCGCTTCCGACAAGCTCAGGAGGCGGCGGTGACAATGCAAAGAGTCAATTGCAAATTATGGTCGTCCGTGCAGGACACAATAACCCTGTTTACAAGACCAAGCAGCTTAGCACCGGCCTCTTTAGGTAAACTTTCATGTTCCAACTGTCATGTCTTTTTGTCAGTAACTTGAAAGTGAATGTGTAGTCTATGGATCATATATATGTTTTTGAAGTTCAAACAGTCAATCTGAATCTGAACCGCTCAACATGATTTCTATATGAAAATGTAGTTGGAGACACCATTTTACATTTTTTTAGATTTTTTTTTTACTATTTTTTTTTATGAATATTGAAAATCACTACAAAGGTCCAGAATTTTTAAATTAGGTGATTTTCTAAATTAAAAAAAAATAGTAAAAAAAATTCTATGTACATTTTCATATGGAGTCATATTGCACAGTTCAGATCACTTGTTTGGACTTTGAAAATGAAAACATTGATCCATAATACGGACCAATCCATGCTATGCAGAGTACCATAGCCTCACTCATTTTCCTGTTATAAGAAGCTTTTCCAAAGATTGCAGCTTTGGTATTGCTGATGACTGCTACGTGAATGTCAAATTTTAGAAAGAAAAAAAGAAGATCCAAATATAGCTGTGATCTGGTACTGACCAGTACTTGCATATTATACATAACCCTGTACAGTACATGCTCTTGAACACCGTGATTAGCACAGTAAATCCAAGAGAAATCCTTGTTTGACCCAAACTAAAAGGCAACGAATTATATATAATCTGCTTTTATTTTTTCTAGGTCAACGGTGGAGTTCAATGGTATGCAATTTGTGGGAGAGACCTGTGGGAGTAAAAAACAAGCAGAGAAGGAAGCGGCATCTGAAGCGCTTAACTGGTTATTAGGTGGTTGGTCCGGGTCAGGAAACGGGGCCCAGGGACAAGACCTAGATCACATTTGTATGATGCTCAAATCCCGTAAACCCAGCAAACAACACCGCCGTAATTAAAACCGTTATTTAGATTACAACTTAGTCCCTGAAACCTGACATGATTAGAATTTCGAAGTTTCAGGGGTGGATTTGAGATATTAGTCAGGCTTCAAGGTTTAAATTTTCTAATTTATTGGGGTTTTATAATATTTGTTTCCTTCTCTAATTAGATAGATAAGGTGGGGGGATCCCATAGATGAAATAGATAACAATTAGCTACAGATACCTCACAGTTTACTAATAATTTATTGGTGCCCAAGAAGTATTTAATGGGCAGTACAATCTGGGCATTTTGTAGTGAATAAACCTCTAGAAAATAGAAAAATAGGCATGTTATGTTTTAAAAGCAGATCGGGCGTTATTGGAGCCCATCAATGCCTACTCATCTCTTGTGTGAGAGAGATTCATGCTCTCTATTCTCCGTGTGGTGGATTACATGGTCTTCTGTGGCAATCTATTGCCTTCCTCTTCTTCTATTTTTTTTTAATATACTTGTTTTTGCATTCTGATTTTTCATATGGCCCCCTTTAGTTCTAGAGTGAGGCTGCAGTACTATGCTAGTGCACATCGGTCGGTATTATGGATTCATGTCTTCATTTTAAAAGTTTAACAGTCAATAGGAACTGTTCATTACAATCTCCATATGAAAAATGTACATCAGTGCCAAATTTTACATTCTTTTTTTAGAAGTTTTTGACTATTTTTCAGACAGATAGAAAATAACTAATTTCGGATGGATCAGAATCTTTAGATTGAGTGATTTTCTATCAAGTGAGAGATTCATGCATGCCCTCTCTACTCCGTGTGCTAGATTTCATGATCATCTGTGACATTCTATTGCCACACTTTTCATTATGTTTTCTTTTATGCATTCCGATTTTTCGTATACCATACTTTGGTACTCTAAGGAAGTTCTCTAAACGGCTAAACCCCAACTTTTTATGCATTGTACTTTAGTTTGAGATGGGCATTGCGAATTAAAGCTCATGTTTTACTTTGCGTTAATATTTTAGATTGTAGGGTTCAAGCAGTTGATTTGACCCATTCAAAATTGTTGTTTTTCAAAAAATTCTGGATCATAAAATAAAATGCAATTTTGTATATTTTCTTTTTGTTGTAAAATTTGATCTCCAAGAACAATTTAATATGCAAATCATATTAAGCTGGTCCGATTGGCTGTTAGAATCTTAAAATTGCAAAATATGGGCAAATTAAATAGAGCTTTAATTCGCAATTTTAATTAGTCCATCTCCTTTATTTTTACTTCTAATCTGCCTAGTATATATTCCCATCAACACACAATGTATTCGAAATAGTGCTACGGGGAAATAGGAGTATATTCTCTTTTAACTTCTGATATTGAGTGACGTAATCACTTTTGGGCAGAGAGCAGATCTATCACAACATAAAAATTTCGTTGTTTGAAACGTTTAATTTTTTTTTTTTTTTTTGTGGTTTATCTTAGCGACATCTCCGCCTACTGTAGTGGGTCAGAACAAAGGCTCCAGGTTCCATTTTTATTTTGACTATTCATTCTAGGGGTGTTAATGATATTTTTTATTTATTTATTGACTCGTGCATGTATATGATAAAACAGGTACGGATAAAAAAAAATTCATTACCTTATCAGATACTGGTAAGAATAATATACATATTTTTTTGTTAAAATAACGAGTAAGAGTATTGTAAAGATTATGTCATATTTGTTATCATATATAGGTATATATAGAGATGATGTATGATATGATATACTTTTATTCGTGGTTAATATATATCTATTTAATAACACTATTTTATTTATTTATCTAATTCGTACCATATTTGATAAGATGAATATAGTTAAAAAAAATTATGTAAGCTTATCAGATACAAATAAGTATACAATTCTTTTGTTAACTTAACGGATACAGTTATTAATATACTTCCACCCAATCCATGTCATTGCCGTTGACACTCCTAATCCAATGTGAGGAAATTGTACATGAATTGATTTGCTCAAAACAATTCCCTTGATTAGAGGTCTCTTGATTTTGATGCCTGGTTAATTGCAAAATTAAAATGGTCGGTTCTTTGCCTACATCAGTTTGGGGCTAAAATTCCCAGTTGTACAACAAATAAATAGAAATGTTTCAAAACGCTTTTTTCAAGAATAAATAAATAAATAAATAAACAACAGAGAACCGATATTTCCTTTTTTTGCACGCTGTAACCTTTTTTGGTATTAGTGCTTTTTGTATATAGTGCTCCTTTTCAGCACTGGAAAGTTGAAAGTCTCGCTGATTGGTACATCAAACTGTTTCTTGTCTTCTTTGTTTGTTCTTTCTTTTCTTTCTTTCTTTTCATTTTGATTGTATATATCTTAATGTTTTTTATTTTTAACTTTTCTAATAATAAAAGTTTAAAATTTTATATATTAAAATAAAACTAATTAAATTTGATTTATATTATTTTCTCTGCATGTACAAACTTTTTTCTATCAATTTTCAAGTTTTATTTTATATGAATAAATAAGTTAAAAAAATAACATCCCAAAATTATCCACATCAGTATATTTTACAAGTTCTTGATACCAATCAAAATAAAGTTAAAATGTTGTAATTTTTTTTACACACAGAGAGAAAACAACACACGGCTTTAATTTAATACTTAAAAGTTTTAAAAATAAAAGCATAGAAATGGAGGCATTAATCCCTCCTCTTGAAATAAAGAACATATAAATGGACAAATTTTTGTATGAGCTGTCAAATAAATTTAAATTCCATGTATTTCTCATTTCCTTTCTGTTACTTTTGATAAGTCTCATAAGTGAAGGTCAAAATGAATATTTATGTTCCATCAAAGGTGCCGATCTATAGGTATTGTCACAGGTCATAAATGTTATATAATATCAAATTAAATCAGGTCAACCCACTTTCATTAATGCGTTGAACCCTGACCGTATTTAAATGAACTATTTCTCTGATATGTTATCCTGTATTATGCTAGGTTCTTTTTTTGGTCTAAATTGACCCATGTAATAACAATCTTTTACATTTCCAAACTGTTAAAATGTTTTTACAACATCATAAGCTAATTAGCATGAAAAAATGGGTTTTATTTCACGGATATGGACTAACTCTTAACAAAGCATATTCAAAAACTTAAAATTTCAGTTACATAAGTTATTGTAATGTAATTTTATTTTTTGCGTGAAATTAAAAAAAAAAAAAATTAGCTCTTGCATATTTACAAGAAAAACTTAGTCATCCATCCACCACATTTTTTTAATTGTTTGTTGAGCACAGCCTGCACAGGGCATATATTTATGAGATGCTAATCTTTTTTAAGGATACACATGCATGTGTAGAGTTATAAAAACTAAGCATTTATGACAATAAAACAATAATACAAAAAGTGTTGCTAGCGTGGTGATGACAATAATGCGACATGGACACGGGATTTGATGATTGAGGCTTGACCGATCCATTTCATACATATATCATATTCATTCAAAGGTTGTTGATTGGTTTGATTTTATAATTTTGTGGGGGCCATAATGCAAAAGTGCACAGATGCAGAGCTGTGCTGTGCTGTGCTGTACTGTAGGTGAAGGAAGAGGTAATAGAACAGAACAGGTGCCATTGTCTCTGCCTTTCTTCCAGGCTGTGTCTGTCTGTTGGTTTCCTCTCATGCATCTCTCAAACCTAATCACTATTTTGTATTTGGTTCTCTCTCTCTCTCTCTCTCTCTCTCTCATTGTTTAAATAAATAAATAAATTAGGATAAGAATCCAATCATTTTCTGCTAATCGCGTCATCATGCTTCTAACAATATCAACTAATCTATGATTAAGGTACTTTTATAAATGTAAAAAAAAAAAGGATTAAAGAAGTCGCACATTTTCATAAAATGGGGAAGTTGCTTTTGTAGTTTTTTTTTTCTTTCAGTTCCTTTTTCTTTTTGTTCTTCTTCATCTTCTATTAAATATGGATTGCTATAAATTTCCTGTCACTTGATACAAAAATAGATTATATTTTACTTACTATTTTGTTTTCTCTCTCTAACCTAATTACTATTTTGTTTTCTCTCTCATTGTTTAAATAATAATTAAGTTGAGGATAAGGAATTAAGGATCTAATCATTTGCTGCTAATTGTGTCATCATGTTTCAAAGAATATCAACTAATCTATTATTAAGGTACTTTTAAAAAAGTATTGGTTCCTGGTACCTTTCTTCTGAGATATTGAAAAAAGAACAGACAGAGAGAGAAAGAGAGAGAGAGAGAGCAAGAATAAAAAATATTCCACTTTAAAAAAAAAAGAATAAAAAATATGCTATTTCTTTTTAAGAAAATGGTGGTCCTGCAAAAATAAAGAGAAAGTCTCACATTTCCATAAAATGGGGAAGCTGCTTTTGTAGTTACTTTGGGACTGAATTATCTGGTAATACTTAAAACTGGTAAGCCCGGGACACATGCAGAATTTTTTTTTTATAGAGATCAATTATTTATCAATTGAAGATTGTATAATAATTAATGTTGTTTAATATGAAATATTGTTTGAAAACAATTTATATGTACAGTGGTTTTTCAAATCAGGTCAAAATATTTAAAAAAAAAAATTATAACCATGTTTTTTTTTATAGATCAGTTACGTATTAATTTTCATGCAATTTAAATATCACTCATATTTCATCATATGCTATTAAATACACACCGTTGTATATTTTATGTCACTTGATACAAAAATATATTACATTTTACTTGTCAGATTTCCAAAATATAAGTTATTCTTAACGGTTGTGGAGATGGCCAAACAAATTTGTAAACACCCATTAGATATATATACCAAACCTTTTTTAAAAGTACAATAGAAATCTATCATTGAATTTTAGAAAGGAAAAAAAAAACTATGGATGGTAAACAGACAGAATTAATTGCATTCAAATCCTCCCTTGGGTAGCACCTTTTTAAGTTTGCCCTTAAGTTTTGAGTTATTACCAAGTTACAACTGATATATTTTCTTGACTACATATTGCAAAACAAACATAAATAAATAAATAAATATGTTAACCATTAACCAACTAGGACAAGAGTTAATGAAACTTGCAAATTTAATGAACAAATTGGTTGATGACAATAATTATTTTTCACCTTCTGATCTTTGTCTTTTAAGTTCACTAGCTTCTCTTGTCAATTAGGCATAATTCATTGTGACAAAAAAAAAAAAAAAAAAATGCTGTTGGTACTTGGTACATGCAAGAAAAACATTAATATACATACAATGTGCTATCAGATGGAGGTATATATCAAATATGGACAATGATGCTCACTATTATTGTTTGAGTTGAATCATTGCATAAATTAGTGGTCTCTATGTTACCAATTGTCATGTAGTAGTATTTTTCTAATAAAATATTTAATACTACCTTATTGGTCGGATTTGGTTTTGGAATGTGCTCCGTTAATCGAGTTAGTATTATTGTATAGTAAGCTAAGATAGAAGTTAAGATTTTTGCCCTTTAAATCCGGACCGTCAAATTTCAACGCAAATTTATGTATCTGTCTAATTCAAAAAAGGGAGCTCATAATAGTACCCGCGCTACAGTACTCGCACTGTACCTGCAGGGGATATCACTGAAAATTAAATGTTAAAATATAACTTCTTGTAAGGATTGCAAAAACTGCACAATTCGAATTTTTTTTTCCTAAAGTATTAATACCTATGAACAGAAGTATTTATATTTATGATGTAAACAATTATTTATTGTGTGGATTATGTAGCGCCAAGATAACAATACTCGCGTTACAGTACCCGCACTGTACCTGCGCTACAGTACCCGGGAATCACTGAAAATTAAATGTATAAATATAACTTCATATGGAAACTATAAAAAATCCACAATTTGAATTTTTTTAAAGTATTAATATTTATGCAATTTTCTCTTTCAAATGAGATCCATGATGACGTACTTTCAGGCTCATTGTCATGCAAGTGTTTATACCTCGCCGTACAAGTATTTATACCTACACTTGCAAGTATTTTTACACATGACATTGAAAGAGACATAGAAAGTATTTATATCTATGCACTGAAGTATTTATTTTTATGAGATCAACTATTTTTGTTAGAGAAAGATTGACACGAAATTAGTGCCGGAATTTTGAAAGGAGAACTATATAATTAGTGGGGACCATAGAGAAAGAGTACTGTTGGAATTTTAGAATAATAATTAGTTGAGACTATATAATATATTTTTAGAATAATAATTAGTAGAGACCATAACACATTATTTTTTTAAGTCCGGATACTGTAACACGGTACTGTAGCACGGGTACAAAAGTAATTATTCTTCAGAAAAAGTATGATTAATCTGGATTCTGGAAAGAAAAAAAGGGGTTTAAACCAGTTATTGGATACGGGCATAAGGGACAGGCTAAAAAGATCCGCGAAGGAGACACCTGCCAAGTGGAGCCAGGGGCCCAGGAAAGTAGGTGTCACTGTCGAAGAACTCCAAAAGTGGGGCCCGCGAGGAGAGAAACGCATGCTATCTTAAAAAAAAAAAAAACTGCAGATAATGGAATAGAGATATTTGTCCTGTAGCTAATTTTTCTATTATTTTGTTTTTGCTATTAATCAGGATTTTATTACACAGTGGGTTTGTGCTGGCAAATAAATACATGACACCAATATCTTGGACTCTTGCGAGGGACCACTTATTTTGGCTAATATTTATTTTATTTAATTAATGTGCTATCATATAATTAATGAATTTAATTTTCGCGAGGGATTATAACATAAAAACTTTCTTTATAATTAACCAATATTAGTTTAGGAATACATATCGGGAGGATTACATGAGTATTTTTTATTTTATTATCAACTCAATATGTGACCAACTAATTGAAAATTTAGAAGCTCTGAAATCTTTTATCTGTTTTAGATGGTCCATTGATTTGAAAAATCTTATGGACATTTTATTTAAACAATTTACTTAAGAGTGAATTGAAACGCTTTCACACTTAATTTGCTGCCATCTATTCAATTTGAAAATTAACTCACAAAAATTATATCTATATCATAATTTTCTCTTCAACTATATATAAAATTCTTATAAATTGTAAATTGTAGTAATTTCTGTATTTATCATTCTTTTAAGTTCTATACTATATTTTTTTTTATTATTTCTGTGTGTATTTCCGAGAAAGATGTGTGTAGGTGTTGGAGGAATTTCAAATTACTAATTTAAAATTTGAGTTTAAATTCAAATCCCTATTTACGAATAGTGTCAATCTTAAAGTTGTATGATTTTTATTAAAGCTGATTTGTGAATTTCAATTATGTCCAATTTTTTAAACAGTTTGACTTTAGACAAATTCAAAAGTTGAGTTACCAAAGAGGATTCAAACTGGGGGAGATAATAGTAAAAAAGTAAAAAATGTAGCAAAAGGGGCATTCAAGTTTGCAATAATTAACTGGTTGCTGTAAGAAACTCCAATGATTGCATGAAAATTGGAATAATGTCACATGTATTTGTATGGAGCACAGTCAACACTTAACAACACACAAGTTAAATGCACCAAGGTACATGGAATATTCGTAAATATTTATTTGAGCAATACTTACAGCCGAAATTTTCTTAGTTACCATCTCAATATAAAATTTTTGACTTAATTACTGATTCTTGCAAAATTGAAAACTTAGCATGTGCACACCTCAGTACTTTTTTGACATTAGTTCATAGGCATACATACTCTAAATCCTGCTAGCTAGAATCGAACCTAAGAACTCCCACATGGGGGGCATATGCCTCAGCCACTGTGCTACACAGTGCTTGACACATGAGTTTCTTTTGTGCTACAATTCTTGATGTTGCGTATGAATTTCTTTTGTTTTATCATCGATTTGAGTTAAATTTTAAGCTTTTCATATGGTGAGACTCACTCACAACATTATGCACAGCACCAAATTGTGCATGACCTCTTGGTCATACGCAACACCAAAATGTAGGTGTAAATTTTAAATAAATAAATAGTACAATCAAAATTTTAAAATATTAAAGTGGTAACTAAATTTTTTTTGACCTAATCACTGATTCTTGTAAAATTAAAAACTTACCACGTGCACACCTTAGTTCTACTTTGTGTTGTGTATGAGTTTCCACTGTTTCACCATCGCTTTGAGAAAAAATTTAAGCTTTTCATATGGTGAGACTCACTCACAATATCATGCACAACACCAAAATGTATCAATAGATTCATGATGCAAACGGAAAATGACATTTGAGGTCTCCAACCCACTCTTTAATGGCTAGATTGTTTTTGGTTAAGATGGTATTATGCAAAACTAACCACATGAAGACTCTAATTTTTGGTGATACCGTCCGGCAAGTTCCACCATATCATTGAATGTTTAGGTTGATAACCTCCAAAGTTAAGAATTTTATAAATTGAATGAGTTGAAAATTTTCTTGAAACTTTCCATTTTCACTCAATTTTTTTGTGTAAGTGAATGAAGTGGAGTTGTTAGATGTAGTAATTCTGTCCACTCTTAAAAATCTATTTCACTAATTGTCCTTTGAGAGTGGATTACATCAGCTAGGAGTATATTTGAGTTTGCACATTGAGTAAACAAGGTGTAGTACCTAGTAACTAGTGTGCAATTTTGATACCATTGGTCAACCCAGAACCTAATTTGTGAATTTATCCTTGGTTCATAAAATACTCCCATTTTCCATGTATGATTAATTTTCAACATGGCATTAAAAAATGCAGTGTAGTGGATGGTGATGTGTCACTTTTAGATTTAATTGATATTATTTTATCTACATGCATATAGAAAATTATTATTTTTATCCAAATTAATAAGTTCAGTAAAAACAATGTCTATGTGTTTCTTGACAAGCTATCGTTACCAATCAAAACAAAATCAAGATATTACTTACACGTATATACAAAAAATGATATCATATCTACCATTTTTATTCTGACATTTGAATTCTGAACTCAAAATTAGAAAAATGTTAAACATAAATACATAATAAAGATCCAAAAAAATCAAGACATTTCAATTCCCATCATAAATTATGTACCCAAAAAACTATTAATGAGAGGAACTTTATTAAAATTTTGAATTATTCAAACTGTACCCAGCTCCTATTCCTACTCCTGTTTGGATTTTTAAGATTTAAAGTTTATACTGTTTGTGGATTCTCATCATTCCAAAGGACCCCTAACCCTAAGTGTGTGATTGCACATTAATTGTAAATCAGTCAAAGAGAATTTTATAGAAAAAATTATACTCTTCTCAATCAACCAAAACACAACCTCACGGTTTCTCAACCTTTTTAATAATTCTTCCACAAATACATTTTTCTTTGCAATTATGACTACTATTTGGCAATATTAGATAACTCTAGAAAGAAAATTCAAGATTCCTTAGATTTCTCCGAAACAAAAGCTGGTCAATTTTATTTTATTTTAATTTTTTTTCAAGGGTGGGGGTGGGGGTTGACGGTTGAGTTTACCGGATTGGTTGTGTACTTTTTGGCATCCGTATAATTTTTTTTCTATTTATGGGTATTGCCGTATTGTCCTTGCTTTTTATTTGTTTCCATTTATTGCTTTTCCTGTTTAACGGAGCTCATCATATAGCTCTTGACTTTGGACCATGTACCACCCTCTCAGAATTCTGAAACACACATAAATAATTAAGTTCATGAACAAATATTAAAATAATAGCTGCACTTTTGTTCGCAATACCCCTTGAATTAATTGTTACTTACAGATTGGCCCTTTTAAACAACGGAATTTTGAGTGTTGTACTTAATTATTTATAATTTTATATTAGTATCATACTCATGCGTTGCAATGGAGACATATTATAAGAAACAAATATATCAATGAAAATAATAATTATCTAAAAATTAAAACACATGTTAATAGAAAATTTATATGATTATATATTTTTAAATAACTTTAATCGTGATCTCTAATAACAATTTTATGATGTGATTATTCTTTATTTTTAAGTACCAATGATATCAAATAATAACTTGATTCGAATCTAATATCAAATATCATACAACAATTCAATATCAACATATAATATGATATCAAAAAACATAAATAAAAAGTGTTATCGTGTGTATGTATAGGATATACACACACACACACATATTATAAGAAAAATATATATTCACACACACGTTCCAATTTATATTCATCTTTGTTTCCAATTTAGAATACACACGCACACATTGATATATTTTATATTGAAAATATATTCTAAATTGTCCACACCAATATGTATAGAAACAAAGAAAGAGAAATAAGAAAATTAAAAAAAATGATTTCCATTGTAATCCGTATAAAAATGAAGAAGTAAGGAAACAATAAATAAGAAAATGGAAGGTGGAGTCTTCTCAATTGAAGTTGAGAAATATGGAAATAAAGAAATAAGGAAACATATAAATATATCGCTAAATTTCAAAATTTGTTCAATTTTAATTGTAACGTATCGTGTGGCAGCACATGTGGTGGGTATGTTTTTTAACTAAATTTAGACTTCTACACATAAAGGAGATGGATTTAATCAAAAGAAGACAAATTATGTAATTAAAGAGCTGAGATTAAATCTGAAGTTTCATCTCTCAATCGTAGCCGTTGGCGGATCGGACACTCAACGTGCTTAATAATAGAATGGAGATAAAAGGAAAAAATAGGCAAAAGAAAAAAGATAAATGAAACAAGTGCTACCAGTTTGTTGTCTTTTAATTAAAATATTTTATTTGTTCGGATTGGTAAGTATAGAATTTGGTGTTCTGTCGTTAATAGAAAGTTTGAATTATCTACTTGTTCAAAAAAAGTTCTTCTGGTTATAAATTAAAGCAATAGAAAGTTAATTCTGTTATTTTTTTCTTGAATTTATTTTAATGATCATCTATACCGAGATGTACCAGCAAGGTGCCATAAAAATAGTGTTCAATAAATATTAAGTTCTTGTTTATCTTCATTTAAATGGAGGAATAAAGGGTTTATTTTTTACAAGTTGTCAAATAAAAATAATATTAAGTCGGCAGAATCTGTTGTCGAAGAAAATATCTTATATTTCAATTTCTCTACCACTTAATCGATATTTTAATTTTTAAGTCACGACTTAAACAATAAATCGTAATCAAATTAAAATGGTCAAAGCGCCTTAACTTGAAAAGTAAACAACTGAATCGTTCTTAACTTTAGCTTCAAGTAATAATCAAACAAACATGGACTAAAAGTGTAAAGTGGAGCATATAACTGGAGTAAGCAACAAAAACATTAATTGCACGGATATATCGCAAACAGATTCCGTACACGTAATTTTCATTACGTGAGAAGAAAATTTGAGAAGATAAGTTTAGCATCTACCTCAAGAAAGAAAATTTGAAGTCTAATTCTGACGTATATCGTATATGTGTTCGGTGCTCAACTCTCTTTTTTCTTCTACATATTTCTCCAAAGTGGCAAGGTGGCAATACACGGCGGAAGAAGATTTATAAACAGATTCAAAATTTTATAAATTTTGCATATAAATCCATTATTTGTAAAATAAATCAGTATGAAATGTTTAAGTTTGTCGAAGTTTAACTAATATATTTTGAAAATAGTTGGCACTTCGATTAAAATGTCATTATTGTTGATATAATAGTCAGACTTAATTATTATTATATAAAAACTTGAGTAATACTATGGTAATTTTAAAAATAAAAAACCCAATCCGAGAATTCATATCCTCTCTAGTACCATAAAAGATTCTAAATTACAGTTACTAAAGAATGGTCCAGATTACTTTCCAGCTGGTGCCTATCCGGAATAACACATGAAAGTTCTTTGAGATTCATGCAAAGTTAAAATAACAATTCAGATTTACTAATTCTAAAAGATTTCTTTTTACAGTACTGGAGAGGATCCGAACTGTTAAAAATAATTTACACATAATTAGAAATCAAATTTTATATCTTTTTAAAATAACTACTTTCTAATAGGTAGAAAATAACTTGATTAGAAAATTTTAGGCCATCAACACATGGTAACCTACCTATCTATATATTAGTAAAAAATCTAAAATAAAAAATAGCCTGTAAATATATTTTCAAATGAAGATCAGATTTAATAATCCAACTTTAATGTTTAAATTTTACAAATAAAAAAATAGAAAAAAATAGATCATAGCACAAAACGATCTATAATATACACATTATCATAGTCTCACTCTATTTTTTTTTAATATAAATTATACTAATGACAGAGTGTCACATAATGGAACAAATTTGATGGACTAAGTTGGGAGATTATTCAGTTTGGCGTGACATGCCCAACAAATTTACAGCAGCTGAAATGGTCGGCTTTTGTTGTACTCAGTCTTACTGACACTAATTTGTCATTTGTGTTTTGGCCTCAATTACCCCCATAAAATTATTCAACAAACAAGACAAGTACAAATTAACTTCGAAAATAAATAAATGCAGGGACCATGTTAAAAATTAAAAAGAAAAAAAAAATGAAGATGCGCGTAATGGAACAGGTGAAAGTTTATAGGGGCAAAAAAGTAAAATCAGCACAAAGCAGTAAAAAGAGGAAGGCACTATTACGTGTCAGATAGCGCCATAGCGGGGAAAGATAGGACCATCTCCTTTGCTTTTCCAACGCATTTTGCTTGTCTTTATTAGTACCGCCTCCCTCATTTTCCCAAAATACCCTCCATATGGTGTCAACAGATACTATACGGATCGGATGGGAGAATATACGCTAACTAAAAATGTTTATCCTTATATGTATCTTGGGCGAACTTACACAAGTTTGAATTTGATTTGTTTCGAATTGAACTAATTTCGAATTGAATCAATTGCGAACTACATATTTTCGAATTGAAGTCGAATCAAATTACGAAATGAATTTTTTAGCAGCCCTAATTATACTGGTAGTTTATACATTAATTTTCTTCTTGCGAGACAAAATTCACACGGCTTCTTTTTACCGGTATGAAATGAGTGTTTTTAAGTTGAAAAATTGTTCATGAAAAAATACATCACAACAAATAATTGTAAAAAGATGATGAAGTACAAGAACTATAATATGCAGTAAAATAAGTAATCGCACCTCGGGTGCCCACTCGATCAAACCCTCGATCGGACCATCTAATAAAGTGAGAATCTGAAAGATAGAGAAGGTGGAGGAGATACGACCGAAGAGAGAGGAGAGACAATCGTCTATGCTGAGAGAGGAGTGACGATCAGTCGCCGACAGCGTTGGCTAGGTTTTAGAGCGAAAGAGAGAGAGTGAGTTAGAGAGAGGTGGAGAAAGAACTAGGTTATTGAGATTTGAGAGCGAGCGAGTGTTGGCTAGGTTAAATTATGACTCTTTATTTTGAATTTTAATTTTATCAGGTAAATGAACGACTGATGCTATTATGAGATTCGAATCATGAAAATTCACGGACCCATTTCGATCAAACCAGACCCAGTTTGAATTAATTTCGAACTGAACCTAATTTGATTTGTTTCAATTCTAACTAATTTCAAATTGAATTAACTCGAATCAAACCCAAATCAAAATCGAATCAATCACGAACTACCAATCTTTTTGCCAACCCTATTTGTATCATATATAAGTTAACTCATATTTGTATCATATGTTATTGAGTACATTATGAATCGAATAAACAAATAAAAAAATACAGGTAAATAAATAATGAACCATACATAAAACTATACATATCATATCAATGTATATAATTTTGTTCTTAATAATTATTTTATAGAATAACATATGAGAAATAGTTACCATTGTGTTAACATTTTTTTTTTAATTTACCTGTTCCTGATAAGTTAATAAAAAAAACTTTTATCAATACTTATCTTATTAAAGTGATATCGGGTAAATGAATAAAGGATGATATGAATCACAGTCACAAAATTTACGAATTATTTGTAAAAAAATTATTTTTGTAATGAAAAACTGAACGTCAAATTATTCGGTTAACAAAACTTTGACAAAATTATTCGTGAATTTTACGAACTCTTCTCGAACGTATTTGTTTATTTTTCTTTTATTCTTTATAGGAATGTGATATCTAGTCCAAATAATTTCAAATAATTTTCAAATTATATTTAAATTATTTTCGAATTACAAATTTTTGATCCGTCAAACTAAATTCAAATAATTCATTTGTTACTGTGCTATGAAAACTCCTATCCCTTGACTTCCACACAGAGTATACGCCGCAGGGGATCCATAGAAGACGACATCGGCAAAAATATTGCGAAGAATTGAATGTAAATATAAATGTAAGAAAGGGCCATCTGGCACTTTCCCCTTTTCTCTTGATCTCTTTGACCGCCGTACTCTTTTTCTCTCTGTCTCTCTCTCTCTCTCGCCTTCTCTCCTATAAGATTCGCTCTGACTATCTTCTCTTCTTACAACAAACAAAGAAGAGAAAATAAAGGCAAAATTCGAGGGGGAAAAGGCGAAAATTAAAAAGGGAAGAAGAGCGAAAAGGGAGGCGCCGTTTTGTTCGTGGTTCTCTTAATCTACGGTCGGGATCTCGTCTTAGCCTCCATCGAACGGCTGCTACTTCTCTATCGCCTCCTTCCTTCCCCGTGAGTAAAATTACTTTCGATCAAAGTTTACTGTTTTGGTTTGTAATTTAAGAATATGAATTGAAGAAACATGATTCAAATTGATATTTTTTATTACGACGGATGTATTTCTTGTTCTCATTCTTTTCTCTTTTTTTCCCCCATGAAAAATGGTTTTCGAATTCATGCGTTATTCGTTTTCTGCGCGTATTTATTTATTATATCATTTAGTATTTGTTTACGATGGGGATAGGTGTAAATAAACAGCTTAAGATTTATTCTCGTTGTTTCTCTTCTCATAATATTCTACTTTTTATATTTGTAATGTTTGCTTAACTACTAATTCAAGCAATTAATTTATTAGATACTACTTTTGTTGCATGCATTTATTGGATTTATTTGGAGGTGAAATACAGTTTCACTTCTGAATAGTTTTCATATCATGTGACAGATAACAAATCTTCGGTAATTTTTTTGATTCGTTCTAATAAGGTTTAGTCTGTACAAGACGCATATACAGTATACTTTTTAAACATGAATTATTGTTATTCTATAATATTTCTAAGTGGGTAATTTTTTTTTTTTGCCTGATAATGCCCATAGGCTCACTAAGTGGGTATTTTGTTATTCATTCCAAGTATTTTTGTTGTTTTATGGATTTGCTTGTTTAATTTTTTTTTTAAATAGGCTCTCAATTTTGGACAAAATAGTATTGTATTGTTTATACGTATACCATCTATTATATTATTAAACTTTATTGAATTCCTTTTGGCATAATTGTTCAATTACCCTGCGTAAGTTGCTAATATTTGTTAGGCCCTTTTTTTGAGTAAATAATATAATATTTCATATGCTATGGTAATACCAGGAACCAATTCCAGTAAGTGTCACGTATACAATATAACCCTACAAAATTGTGCAAGTTAAATATGTCATACTATCTAAATGAATTTACAAGTTTTGTACTGGTATTTTGAGAAAATAAAAAAAATAGGCCGATACCAGTATTTAACTAACCAATATTTAATTGTACTGATTTGATTTGCTCAGATATTTTTTTTGTCAGGGTGATCGAAAAAACAGAGATTGTTCAGAGATGAATGGAATAGCAAAGTCAAAAAGAGAAAATATACAAAATTGTCAGAATCATAACAGTAATAATAATGAAAATAATACTAATATTGGAGATGTCGATCCATGGACAGCATGGATGTATAAACCGCGTACCATATCTCTTCTATTATGTGGCACTTGCCTTTTAATGTGAGTCTACCACACTATGGTACTATGCATAGTGCGCAGATTAGTCCTAACTATGGATCAATCTTTCTTTTGATCTTTTCAAATGTAAGTCGACCCGAACTGTTCAACATAATCTCAATGTGAAAATGTACCTGTTGACTAAATTTTACATTTTTTTTGAATTTTTTTACTATTTTTTAGATAGGTAGAAATCACTACTTTTGAATGGTTTAGTTACTTTAGATCAAGTGATTTTCTACCTATCTAAAAACAATATTAAAAAAATTCTAAAAAATGTAAAATTTGATTTTCATGCACATTTTCATATCGAGATCATGTTGAACAGTTTGTTTGAAATTTAAAAATGAAGATATTGATCCATATTACGGACCAATATGCGCTATGCATATTAGTGTCCTTACTCTAATTTATTTATCATTTTTAATTCTTTCTAATGATGCAAAAATATAAGTTTTTGTATTTTTTTTGTTAGTTGGGCTAGTGGTGCTCTTGATCCGGAAAGTAGATCTATAGATAGTGTTTCTTCTGTTAGAAGGTTTGTGCACCTTGTTTTTCTTTTCTTTCCCAGATATGCCCCTATGGCCCTATGTGCTTCTCATTTTTTATCAGAGACCAGTATTTGCTAATGTGCATTGCAATTCTGGTAATTACAGGGGCTTATGGGCAATGATTGCTGTATTTCTAGTTTATTCTTGGCTTCAAGCACCTTCAACGTAACTTCCAATTCTACCTTTATCTCCATTTATACCTCTTAAGGTTTAAGTACCAGTCAGCTGTGCCATTTTAAGAAAAACAGGAAATTGTAAATATTACATAACTCACGTTAAAGAACCCAATTTTGTTTTATTTGGTTATTTCATTCCAGGGTACTTATAAGGCCACACCCGGCAATATGGCGTCTTGTACATGGGGTTGCTGTAGTGTACCTTGTTGCTCTCACATTTTTGCTTTTTCAGGTACATATATTGTTTACTCTATAATTTATATATGGATCTAAAGTTTATGTTTACTAATTTCTCACAATTAAATGAATTTTAATTCAGAGTCGTGATGATGCAAGACAGTACATGAAATTTTTGCATCCAGATCTTGGTGTTGGTAATGAACCTGAATTTATTTTGTTGATTTCATGTAAGCAAAGATTTTTAAATTGTGCAAGTTAAATTTGATTTCATTATTTTCCATGTAGAGTTACCGGAAAGATCATATGGAGCAGATTGTCGAATTTATGTGCCAGAGAATCCAAAGAATAAGTTTATCAATGTCTATGTATGGCACCTTGATTTGAAGATATTATTTTCTTCTTCTTTCTTTTGCTTATTTAAAGAAAGTTCTTTGAGTGAGTCTATGGTACTATGCGTAGTGTAGATTGGTCCATACTACGGATCAAAGTCTAAATAGTGGTTCCAAACTATTCAACGTGATCTCCATATGAAATGCACTTGTGGACTAAATATTACATTTTTTAGAATTTTGTACTGTTTTTTAGATAGGTAGAAAATCACTACTTTTGAATGGTCTAGAATTTGTAGATCATGTGATTTTCTACCTATCTAAAAAAATAGTAACAAAGTTTGAAAAAATTTAAAATTTGATCTACAAGTACATTTTTATATGGAAATCATGTTGAATGGTTTAGATTGATTGTTTGGACTAATATTATGGACCATTATTTGCTATGCATAGTAACATAGCCCTGCTCAAATCTTGTTATTATTTTTCAAGCTCCTTCAAAGAATGTGAAATTCTTTTATTATTTTTCAAGCTACTCATTTTGAAAATTAGGTTTTCTTAGGAGACTCTGTTTGATGAATTTGTTGTGGCGCACATTTTGGGATGGTGGGGCAAAGCAATTATGATAAGAAACCAACCCCTTTTGTGGGTCCTATCTTTTGGTTTCGAGCTAATGGAGGTGATGCTTCATTTACTTTGTTTTTTGGGGGAATTTCATTTAGACCCCTCAAAAGCTACAAAATTATGTTTTTCCTGTAAAATTTACGAGTTTTTTAAATTTAGAAGGGTAAATATGATACCATGAATTTTAGAGGAGGAAATACACAATTTTGAAGTTTTTGAGGGGTATACATGAAATTTCCCCTTGTTTTTTTACATCATCTTTGCTTGTCCATTGATTGCATGAACATCTGTACTGACATTTATTTACTAATATGCAGTTCACATTTCGTCATATGCTGCCTAACTTCAATGAATGCTGGTGGGATAGCATAATTCTTGATATATTAATCTGCAATTGGTTCGGTGAGTATTTGTTTTATTATTAAAGTTTTGAAGTATTATCTAACAGCTGTGAAATGCAGAGTATTTTTGTCTATAACTTTGACCTGTATAATGCTCAAAATCATGCGCCAACAAAAGAAAATTGTTTTAAAAGTTTAAACATAAATGTTTCTATATAATATTCATCTTGCATAGAGACTTAACGGGTTTTGTTACTTTATCTTAATGAATTAGGTATTTGGGCTGGCATGAAAACAGTAAGGTACTTTGATGCAAAAACTTATGAGTGGGTCGGTTTAAGTCGCCAACCCAATATATTAGGCAAGGTATGCTTCTTCTTTTCCTCCACTATTAGTCCTTTAATTTTGGTGAATTTATATTAGTCCTCGTACTTTGCTTGTTTCTGATGCTTGCTAGTTGATATATGGGTCAAAAACATAAAGAAGCAGTGACAAATAAACTGAAAACAAAATTCTGTGAGACAAGCCCATAAAGCATACATCAAATACAGATATGGGGTTGAACAAATAAATACAAGGCAGTATCAATAAATAATCATTTGTACCGTTACTAATTAGGACCACAAGTTCTCTGTAGTTACCATACAAAATGATAGTACTATACAGCGTGTTATAATGCTGTTCTCTTGCTTGTATGTACCAGCCTGTGTTGTACCTGTTTCAGACTTCGGTACTTGAAGGCAATTCATTCCCTTTATCTGTGTATGTGTTTTCTCTGGCACAGGAATTGTAAAAAAAAAGGAAAAGAAAAAAAGAAACAATGAATGGAAAAAGAAAATTGAATGTTACTGTCTGTAAATGCAACCCTTGATGTAATCATATCCATAAAATAAGATAATTTTAAGGCAACTTTCAAATTTATTTTTTAAATTAGATATTTGTGATATTTGATTTAGGTGAAGAGAACATTGGGGCAATTCACACCGGCACAGTGGGACAAGGACCAATGGTACCCATTGCTTGGCCCTTGGCGATTCGTCCAGGTCATCAGCCTATGTGTCATTTTCATGACCGTCGAATTAAATACATTTTTCCTCAAATTTTGTTTATGGATCCCTCCCCGTAATCCACTCATAATCTACCGCTTGGTACTCTGGTGGCTTGTTGCCATTCCCACCATTCGCGAGTATAATACTTACTTACAGGACAGGTATATCCATTTTTTTTTTTTTTTATTTATTGGAAAGATGTTATTACTCCCTTTGTGAAATAACACCAAAACCCAGAATTTTACAATTTTTTGCTAATAGAAACAAAGTTATCCGTCCTTAGCAACTGGTTTGAGAAGTTTCTATTATTATTTGCGCTATGGATCAGTATCTTCATTTTCAAAGTTCAACAATCGATTGGTTCAACATTATCTTCATATGAAAATGTACTTGTACTTCAGATATTTTTTACTATTTTGATTATATAGGACCATTCAAAAGTAGTGATTTTCTGCGTTACTAAAAAAGTAGTAAAAAATATTTTAAAAAATGTAAATTTAATTTGCAGGTACATTTTTGAAAGAAAATCATGTTGGATGGTTTAGATTGATTATTTGGACTTTGAAAACGATAATATTGATATGTAGTATGGACCGATATAGTTCAATTTTGGTATAATTTACTAGAGGCCCCTGAATTTTATTTGCATAGTAATGCATTTTTGATATAAATTAAAAAATAATGAGTTAGTCTAAAGGCTGAAATATATAATGGACTGTCCTATGGTGTGTACTCATCTGAGTGGTATCCTGACTTTGTAAGCTTTTATTTGTACCATCTGATGCAACACCTTTTTTATTTAATACAACTTTGAAGAAGAGCCATACCCACTGTTTATTCAAACATGGGTTTTTTTATGCAGTTTAATGAGGCAATAAATATTTTGCAGGAAACCAGTGAAAAAAGTAGGGGCGTTTTGTTGGCTAGCTCTAGCAATTTGCATTGTTGAACTTCTTATTTGTATCAAATTCAGCCCTGGTATTTATTTTCTTCTATGCCATTTTTTAATCTGATTGTTTTTTCATTATTTGCTTTTATTTACGTAATCCGTTGTCGACTTGAAAACAGTGGTACAAAGAAAAAGAAAAAAAAATCATAACTTCCATCTTTTCTGGTTTCAAAAATATGCCAATTGCATTTTATGCTGTTTCATTTGTGTAATTTTTCTATATGTGGCTTTTTAATGTTTTTTTAAATGAAATATAGGTCTATTTCCAACACCGATGCCGACATATTTGGTGATATTTTGGTCATCTGTCGGGGTTACGCTTGTAATTTTCCTGCTCGTTTGGTCATGGCACAACCAACGGTCAATAGAAAAGAAGATGTTGTAATGACCATCAGTTTATTGTCTCTACTTTCTCAAATATTATGGTGTAAATATTTCATAGTTATCATCCTCATAAATTTTGTATATTGGATTAGAGCCATTGCTTAATCCAAGAAAAGGAGGTTTCTTGCAAAAGGGCTTAATAAATAATCTTTTAGGATAGATCCTTCTGAAGATTTTTGAGGCTATTTTTATTTATCATGTAATAATGAGATAAATAAATCCGATTTAGTATTCAAGTTTGATATTACATTTGAAACTTGGGGCTTTTCTCCCACTGTTTGGATTTTATTGGACTTGAAAAGGGGTTGTCAATGAATACTATACGGATTGGGTGAAAGTATTTTGATTCTCATATCAGTCAAGAAAAAGTTTTTTTTTATCCTGTACCGGATAAGCTAACGAATAAATAAAATTATTCATGTCTGTCTTATTAAATACATAACGAATCATGTAAATGGAAAAATGTAAACGGATAAATAAGTATCATTGAAATTTTATATATGTAGGGGTGAAAACGGAGCGGATACATGGCGGATAATGCTGGTATCACATCCGCATCTATCGGATAATGAGCGGATACAAAAATGGATACGGATAGTAAACGGATATCAAAATTTAAAATTAAATTCGTCTTAAACGGATACGGATTGGATAATTTACGGATATAGATTCGAATACGGATACAAAACGAATACTTGTTAAATAATTGAGTTATATAAATTTTAAAATACAAATACTAATTAAAAAAATTCCAATATAAAAATGAATTAATATTTAAGTTAGTTTATTTGAATTTATAATTTGTTAAAAAAATAAACATGCTATTTAATGCATCTCGTCTCGTATGAAATTTTTGTGAAAATAGTCAGCGGGCCCACCACATACAATTTGGTACAGGATCGTAGGATCGTAAGTATTATGTGGTAAGTTGCAAAAGTATCTGGTCAGTGTGAGTCTTTATCCCATATTCCCATCCGATTTCTCAAATTTTAAGTTCCAAATTTGAATTGTTGGATCCAACAAGGCCCATTTGAAGATTGATGTTTTGGACCTAGAATAACCCAGTCAAATAGAAGGAAACGTGCTTAATGGAACAAAGCATAACCGGTTCGCTTCATGAGGAAAGCGCTCTTTAACACAATTCTTTACTAATTTTTCTTAGTCTCCAGAGCTCCTATAAATAACTACGCACAGCATGTTACACATTCGCAAATGTATATGTCGCCGCATATGCGTCGCATAAAATTGTATTTTATCACATTGGATATGATTGATCTGAGTAGATAAGATTTTCTTATTTGGTGCAATGAAGTGGTGCAATCTGAACTGATGCATAATATTATAAATATACATGCAGAGTTTATTTTTTGTCTAGTCATTATATTCACTTTATTTTCAGAAAACGAGAGAGAGAAAAAGACAAAAGAAGGGGCTGTCATTTTGATACTAGAATATCGATTGATGGTTATTTTCGAACCTGTTCATGTGTATACTAATAAATACGCAACTGTTGTTGTTGGTTCGTATATCTGACATGGAGGAAGAGAAGAGGCTGACTGCTTCTACAACTAGATAAAGATATTCGCTGCGCATCTAATGGTAAACTCTGTTTATCTTAAAATTAATTTTATACATAAATTTTGATTTTCATATAATAAATAAATCATGAAATGAAACAAATTATTGCACGTTTAACCTACCCATATTTCCAACAAATTCAAGGTGTCAGTTCACAATATTTCAATTTTATGGCGATGCCTGAGAGGTACCATTTTGTACCAATCCATATCAAATTGAAAATTTTGGAAGATATAATTGGTAAGTATAATTAAAGAAACCAATAAAGCCAACTATGTTGCACAGATGCTGTCACAAAATAGAAGTAATGAACCTATTCTCATGAAATAAGTAAAGGGGAGCGCTATTCTAAGCGCAAAAATTCTATTATTGAGAGCTGAGAGAATTTTTTCGCAATTAGATCAAATTTGCCCTTAATAAATTCTTCTTTCAATCTTTATTTTAAATTAAGTAACTATTAATAAAGGAAATATTTGAGGCTTCACAATACACATGACAGTCTTGTATATTTATGGAATTCATAAATAAGTAATGTAAATATTTTGATTTTTCCCACATGACCGTGATTATATTATAAACTAATTAAGCTTATCTTCAAGATTAATATTAGCATTAAAATACAATAAATTAGGGGTGCAAAATTGCAGACAAATCGGTTAATATCCGTCTGTATCTGGATATGTATTCGAACTTTTGTGGATTCAGATATTTGGATAAGTATAATTTTTTTTTTTTTTGCAAACTATAAGTATAATTTGTATACAAGATACGGATACATGAGTTATGAAGATACATATATGAATATGATTTTGGTTTCGGAAGCAAATACTGATAATAATTATCTATATCTATATTTTTATTTTAAATTTTCAGATATCTATTTGTGCATATTCATTACGGATACAAATGATGATGTGTATTTTTTATCCTTTTGTTTTAGAATTGTATATGTTAGAGAGAAATATTTATTTTTGTAAGTATCTATTGCTTAAAATTTTACTTGTGTTGGCTATTTTGTCATATCTTATAATAAGATAACAAGTTTAACATTGAAGAAAATATTATTTTGTCTGTTTAATATTCGATATGTATTCATGTTTTTTTAATATTCAATTTTTATTTGTATTTATTTAGTATCCAATCTGTATCTGTATCTTTGTATTTGAAAAATAAAAACATGTGAAAATATAATTTTTATCACTATCCAATCTGCATTGAATCCATTTGCACAATACAATAAATTATATCCACAAAATAAAATTATATATTGTAATTAACAAATAGAATACTTAGAGAATTATATAATGATTATGAACTTTTAAAGATTAGTCAATGACTCTTCAATTAAAAAGTTTCCAAAATGTAACATGTTATATATTTTTTTTATTATTTTAATTGTACATATTGGAACTAATCAAATTCGACCATCGTTTTTTTTATTCAAATAATTTGCCTTGGATCAAATAAGAAGAATTTGTTTACATTTTTTTTTTTGACTAATCTCAATGAATTACCTCATCAATTAATTACTTAGAAAGTTTTTTGGGGTTTTTCTAAATTTGAATCAACATAGATTTGTACATGTATAATTTTGTTTCTTATTCGACTCTATCAGGTAAGAATTAATAACATGAATTATTTGAACAAAAAACAGCTTCATACTCTACGTAGGCATTAATTTCCCTTCCATAAGTGATAATAGGAATTAATTAGAACCATAATAAGAAAGTACTTAATAAGGGGCAAAATTGTATTAAAAGTAAAAAAATTCTCTCAGCACTCAAAAGTAGAATTGATGCTCTCAAAATAGCACTCCCCATAAGTAAAACCAAGTTTGAATTAAATCGCATAACAAATTAAATCACAATCCGGCCAATTTTTGCATTGAAGCTATGCTTGAGATTTTGCTCACATTCAGCTTGATCTTTTATAACTTTTAATTAAAAATAATTAGGCATTTATTTGTTGTTACAAATCCACTGGTATACCATTTTGTCTTATTTTTCCATCTTGATTTGTAGCTATTAATTAATAGCACTTGCATTTATCAGGCTTATAAAGTCCCACCTTCCCTTGCAAAATACAACTGTTTCAAAGTATCACAATAATTGAATTCGTCGGTTTAGACATCAAAATCAATACATTAAAACCTACCTATGATGGCTCTTTAGTTGGTATATCAATTTCCTAAGACTAAGGATGATGTCGAAAGATACATACTCCAACTATTGAACTTCAAATTTAAGAAATACTTCAGATTTAAAAGGTACAATGAACCTCCTAAGAAAACAAACAAAAAGCACTAGTGTACCGTGTGCACGAGTAAAATTGGTATATATTTTTCTTACAAAAACATATTTTAAAATTGGTATATATTTTTCTTACAAAAACATATTTTAATTTTTTAATAAGGGCAAGATGGATACTTTACAAATTTAGAATGAGTTCAGTTAAAAAGTTAAAAAAAACTAAGTAAATTTGTGAGTTTTTGGAATTTAGAATGGTAAATATGAGATTATGAATATAAAGGGAAAATACGTAATTTGAAGTTAGTTTGTGAGGGCTACATATGAAATTGTCCCTTAAATTTAACTCCTAAGAAAACAACAAAAACCACTAGTGCATCATAATGCTCAGCATGATAAATTAATTAGTTGATTGATTTAGCTAAGTCAAGCTTAGTGGCATGTAAATGACAACGATTTGTACTAATTTTCTATACTAAATTATCAATTTGTTTGATAGGTTGCAAGGCTGTTGCATAATTAAGTTCCAAAACAAAAGGACAATATAAGGCTTTTTGCATTGATGTTATGTTGGTATTAAGCTGCTTGTTTTCAGTAATTTCATCACTCGACAAAGCACAATATTATGATGCTATGAAGTATATAATTATGTAGAGAGAAACAATAAGTGAAAACTTGGTGTCATCACATTTTTTTTTTCTTAATTTCTTCATGGATTGATTGAATATAATAAACATGAGTGAGGCTATGGACCTATGGTACGATCCATATACAGTGTATTTGGTCCATATTGCTGAATTTACATTTTTTAGAATTCCTTTTACTATATTTTTTAGATAGATAAAATATCACTACTTTTGATTGGTCTAAAATCTTGAAATAAAGTAATTTTCTATTTATTTAAAAAATATTATTTTTTTTAAAATGTAAAATTTAATATACAAATACATTTTTATATGGAGATCATGTTGAATGGTTCAGATTATTTGTTTAGATTTTAAAAATAAAGATATTAATTACAGTACATACCAATATGCACTATGCTTCATTGTATATCCTCACTCATAAAACGTAAACAATTGAGGCGTGCATGATACTAATTAACTACAAAAAAAAGGCTATAAAAATCAGATTTATATGTAAAATGGCCTTGCTAACAACCATCTGAGCATAATACATGTTCTAAAATTTCATACCAACAACCTAATTATTTGCATAGCGTGCTTGATAGCTGCTCTCTAAAATGATGTGCTGTTGCTCCAACTGAGGCGTGCAAGATAGTAACCAAATTTGATTATGTTGACGAAATAAGTTAGCTCAAAGTGGTGCATCACCATGAATTATCAATGATCACTATTTTCAATTTTTCATTATTGGGTTTGTAATCAATAATAAATAGTTCACTATCTTGCCAAAACCCCACAAATATGTGTATTAATTTAAAAACGAATATATGACTTTATTAAGACACTATATTAACTATAGACATCATTTAATATGGACTCCCAAAGTGTCGGTGCCGACAATGATAATATTATAAAATATATGAACATTAAGAGTTGTACACATATTTGTACCAATTAACCTTGAGGTACATATACAGAGTTCTCCGTATAGGGTTCTACATAATTATATGCATGGTAATGAACCACCTTTGAATGTCAATGACAGCGAGGAAGATTTTATTATGAGGAATATTCCAACTAATAAATTAATTAAATACGCCAAATCAAATTATGGTAATAAACTAATAATGTTATATTTGTATATATGATCATATAAGCAAATAAAATAAAGAATACAAAATATAAAGAAATGAAAGAAATGTTTTACAAAAAAAAAAAAAAAAATTATTGTACATGCTTTCTAATATGTAAACTTATCCAGTGTTGTAATCAACACATTCCTAAACCTATTCAAATTAAGAGTGATATTTTGGCCATTCATGAAGAACTGATGAATAAACCCAAATCCCCTCTTGTGGAACTCAATAGGGTTCTTTAGTATCTCATTATCTCTCCCATATTTCTCCAACAAGGAGCTCTCCTCTAGTGCAATGTCGTATTGGATATAGTTCAAACCCATTGCAATAGCCGGATCACCGTAATCCATGTGCCCGATCCATTGGAGACCACCATATGGCACTATTTGGATCAAAGTGCCATTGGGTGGCAAGAACATTTCGTTAGTGAGCCCCGCGCCGTGCACACCAATCATCACATCACATGAGTTGATGACTTGTCCAAATTGAACTATGTCATGACCGACATCTGTCTCTTGCACCAAGACTTCAAAACCTAGTTCTTGACCTAACTCAACAACTTGGTGTAGGTTTGTGACCATCCTTGACCTTGCTCTAGATATGATGAGCATCCTTGGTTTCTTCGATATTCCTCCCTCACCTAGATTACTTGGTGCTTCTCTTTCGAGGGGGAAGATTTGTCTGATGAAATGTGTGAAGTCTTGTGTTGAGTAGTGTTTAGGGTTTCGCAACGGCTCGATAATTAGCTCCCGGTGGGCTACAAGACCAACTATGACACGCTTGAAGCAATGCACTTCATTATTTGCCTCGTCAACATCTAACAAATCATAATAATTATATATCTACCAGCTTATCCAAAGTTATGGCTTAAATTTTTTTTCCAACTAGTTAGTTAATGTCACAAAAATATGAAGAGAAAATTTATTTAACATATATTACCGAGCCTGATCGGTTCGTAGTTGGAGAGCGCCTTGAGAATCTTATCATATTTTATTAGCCACCATGTCTGGGTGTTCGTCATGAGAAACTGAACCTTACCATTAAATGGACGGGAGGCAGTGAACAGAGGCATAATCACATCTGAGAAATCATGAAAAATGTTGCCGGTATAACCTCCGATAGAGAACAATATTGCGGGCACGTCAGAGTGGTGGGAACATTGAGGGGCATCTTTTCGTGAAGACACATTGAACTCTTGTACGCGTTGATTGCACATTTCATCTCCCTTTCTAGGGTATGGTTTGATTTTGTAAAATTGGTTTAAAGAGCTGGTTGGATCAACAAAATAGATCGTTGAAGAATTAGCATGGATTCTTATATCTCCTTCCAAATTGCATGTATCTGATCTGAAGTCAGTAAAATCACACTGAATACTTGAGCTCGGAATCACCCTGGCAGTTTCTTCAAGATCAGAAATGATCAAGGAAAAAGTTGTTAGTTAATTATAACAATTCCTTCTTCTTTTTTTCCTTTAATTTGCTGTAAATGCTTTTTGATTTTGAGTCAAATTTTTTCGTTGACATACCAATTTGAATGGAGGTAAATGTTTCTTCGGTTTTACGGGGATTAGTCAGAAACCATTGTTCGTTGTTCTTCTCGATGTCTGTCAAGATATCAAGAGAATAATCAATACAGCACTAATTTTATACTTGTTTCATTTAGAATAATCAATACAGAACTAACAATACCTGATTGCCCGGAGCGTTCCAGTTTAGCTTGAGCAGGTTCTTCGTTGAAGTGATCCAAGAGAGAAGGGATTGTAGCTTCTGTTGTTTTGGTTTTTTCATTATCATTCTCTTCCTTCTCTCCATTACCTAAAATGAATCAAATGTATCCATGCTTATAGCACTTTTGTGGGATTTATTTCATATACACATTAAAAAAAAAAATCATTTTTACCAAATTGATCTAATAATGTAGGTCTAGCTTCCACTAGATTTTCATTGAAGCGATCCAAAAGAGAAGGGGTTTGAGTTGGTTTTGTTTTGTCATCTGCATTGTATTTCTCTTTAGTCTCCTCATTTCCTGAAAATTATTGAGTAATTAATTTATTCAGGAATTTCCAAAATTTCTTCAATCATAAACACAGTTGGTTTAATTTTTTTTTTCTATTACCAAATATAGTGGCTTCATTTTTCTTCGTTACTAAATTTGTGCCATCAATTAGAGTTATCTGGAGGTCAACATTTTGTTCTGGATCCCCTTCAATCACCTTCTCAAAGTCAGCATCCCCTCCTACAATTTTTTCTAAATAATTAATTTATAAATTGTGAAGTTTGAATTGAGCCTTCAAATTTTTTTTTGTCTTGTTTGTGCATCTTATTCAACTTTGCATTTTTCTAGTCTCCAATTTGGTACCCAAATAGAGGATATTTTAGAAACTTTTCATTAAAAAGTGAAAAGTGAAAAAAAAATTAGAGGAAAATTTGGCAATAATGTAATTTTGAAGACTGAAAAATGAAAAAAAAAAATGCTTGCTGTCTTCATTTTTTATTTGATAATTATTTTTGCTTTGTTACAATCCAATTTTTACCAACAAGTTTAGAATACTCAGTTTTTTTTATCCGTAAAAAAATCATCTAGCATATTACCAGCATCAGGAAATACAATATTTTCTGTGTCACTTTTAGGTTCATCATCTCTTGTAAATTGTGACTCTGAATGTACACCAAGAATTATAAAAGTTCAAAATCATGAAGTCAAGTAATTTGAGAAAAAAATTGTCCACGAACGTTTTTGTAATAATGAAAAAAATAAGGTAAAGTATATATGTACCAACATCTCCGTAAATTTTAGTTTCTTTTGCTTGTTTAATCTCAGTTCTTTCATTCTCCCACTGCAACACTTCTTTATTTTGATGCTCAGGTGACTCTAAATCAACGGCTGACAATATTAATAACATCTCAAATATTAGTTGCAGTAACATATATCTTTTTCCAAAGAAAAATGTTATATAACAATGCTATTACTAATTATTGATGAAAAGAAAATGACAATTACAAGTACACACCAACTGATCCAAAATGTGTAGCTTCTTTGGGTGGCTCTATCTTTGGTTCAACTTTGTTTGACTGAAAATCTTCTCTGATTTGTAGTTCTGCATTGAGATTTTGTTCATCTAAAACTTCCAAATATTTACTTGTATATATTCATATGTTAACCGAAATAATGGCTGAGGTAATTAAAGAAAAATTAATGCATTAATTACCAATATCTTGAGAATTAGACTTCATGGGTGGAGAGAAGCTCTCTGCTTCAGCAAAATTTGCTATAATCCAATCAGAAAAGAAAAGAAAAAAAAGAGCATAATTATCAGAGAGAGTGCACATAACAGTTTTATGAATATGACAAACAATGAATCATAGCTTTTTTTTCAATTAAATAAAGATGGAGTCAAGTCTTCCAACTTAAAATATTAACAAGAGTTTAATCAATCGGATTTTATCATACGATTTCTTAGACGGCATTGTCTTAACCACTAGACTAAAAAACTTGATTCTCAATAATGAATTAATTGATAATGTGGAATCACATTCAAGCTTCAAAAGAAAAATTCTACACCTCGATCAGCCTTGTCAATAGTATGAAGATGAGTTCGACTATCATACAAGTATTTGTATTTTGGTCCAATATAAATGTCGCAAATTATGATTTGTCGTGTCTGTATAGTTGATCCAAGTAGCTCGATGTATTGTACATATTAATCTTGTAAAATATCAAATTTTATTATTTTCACTTTTCAGGATTTTTTTACTAGTTTGTTGGAATTTTGAAAGATGAAAAAAAATAGTAAGAAAATATTTGCATATCAAAGAAGATAATTTTTCAAAAATCTGAAATAATAAAAGATAACATAAAATAGTAAAGTTTGTTTTAATCAGTATCTTTCACAACTCAAAACTCAAGAACAGTTGAATGTAGCCTTATTTGCTATATATGGCATAGCCTAGAAAACACATATATATACTTGTACAAGCTTTGAAAGCTTAGTCATTTTCTTCAAGAATTTGAATTAGTTAAAATTTTACTTATGACAAACATAATCTAGTGAAAGATCAATAACATAAATATGACAAACTTACAATTATTGATCGAAACTGCCCCTGGCTTTGTCGATAAAATGAATGTCATGGTCATCAAGAAGCAACCCATTGTAATCAATACAATGCGAATCCTCTGCGACTCATATGACCGTGCATTCCGGGCGGCATACTTGCTCCTGTCTCCACCTCTCATTTTCTCTGAACCAACCCTTAATTTGATGCTCTCAAAGCCTTCAACAAGTGCTTTGTATGAAGCTTAAATGAGATATATAGGATATATAGTTTCGGTTGTTAGATGGAGAATAATTGTTTGTTAGAAGAGATGTTGAAAATTTGAAGCTGAATATTCAACGGTGATGTATAGTTTGTTGTTTGCCTGTTAGCCGCATGACATGAATTCATTACAATAAAAGATTAGTAATGGGGGCTCACTTCCTATTACTAAATTATATTTCTTTTGATTGTTATTCTTTGTTATATATAACTGAATTCAAGGAGTTCAAGGTGATAGGGAATGCATGACTGCCCAATAATTGGAGTGTGGGAGCGGTCCGATGGGCATCTCATCCAATTCAGTTCGATGCTCAGTCAGAGTCATTCGATTTTCATTAAGATTCATGCACTCTTGATTCGGACGAATCTGAAAGTTGTCTGCACAAATTTTAATGCATGTGTATCAGACGACTTTAAACGCATAAAACCGAATTTATTTATGATGCCATCGGACGGCACCTCGATTTTCCAATATATAGTTAGCTAGCTAAGGTCTAAGGACACTTCAGAATATTAAATTAATTGTTAGGGGAAACGTTTAAGGAAAATTCTTGGGTTAATCACAGTATCCACCACCAGATGTTGACTTGTGTGAGCATATTGTTAGCTCGTTAAAAGCAGGATTTTTTATTTTTGAAAAAAATTACAATAAATAAAATATATGAATTTCTATGTAAGACAATCATGCTACTGCTAATGAAGTTTCAATTTTGAATTAGGCAAATGCAAAATGTGAAATTGATGTTCCTAACATGTTACATGAGGTATTTAATAATTGGGCACCTTTATTGCATTTATGGTAGGTAGAATGGTAGATACTACTAATTAATTATGACATGACATGGGTCATTCATATATAATATTAATAAATCAGGAAAAAATATCACAAGATCGGTCGATAAAAGATCACAGCATTTTCCTAATTTATTTTCCAGTTAATATAATTATAATATTGTTAAAAAGTTGTAATAACAATATTTTGAGTGGTCAATAAAAGATAGTTTTCCACAGTGTTCCTCTATGTGCTCAACTGGATTGATTTAAAAAAGCATCCAGGACCATTTTTAATGAAGAATTTTACATATTGAGAGGTTATATAAAATCTTCTTTGATGTGTTTTACTTTCTAGTTAATTTTAATAGACAAATGAGAAAAACTACCTAAATGCAAAACTAACCTAAATGAAGTATCAATTACCACGCTGTTCAAATATAATAGGGATAATTTCTAGTGTGCCCATACAAACGATGCGTACCAAAAGCTGCTAATTTAAATTCTAGAAAAATAATAGTGTTTATACCAGGATCAATTCGTTGTCCCTATCTAAAGTCTCTAAAGAAAATTAAACAGTGTACCGGTCACTACAATCTTTGTGTGGGCTTAAAGCACTCTAAATACAACTTGGCCCATTAGATAGCATTCTTATTTTAGGTCTATTTTTCTATGGAATACTGGATCGAGAAAAACTGCTCTCACTAAATATATGTTTTTCCCAGCCGTACTATATGTGTTTTTTATTTTTATGAAACTGAATATGTTCAATATTGTCATGCACGTTTGCAATGCGAACGCTCGGAGTTGGCCCATAAGAGAAGCCCTTGTAAAATGTGTTAATGGAGTTGGCCCATAAGAGAAGCCCTTGTAAAATAGGTCCTCAACACATTTATCCTTTCTTTTTATTCATTCTGGGGTTTCTATTTAATTTCTTATAATTCGGCCATCTTTCTTTTCCATTAGGTACCTAGCTTCTGTTACATTAATTAGAGATTAAACAAAGGACAAAAATTGTGAAAGATTATACATTAATTGTTGCCCATTGGTAAATGTTGGGGAAAAAAAATTAGATCAACTCTACCATCTCAATTACACTTCTCTCTTTATTGGTAAAAATGTATCATATCTTGTCACAATTCAAGGTTCGACTCTGTATAACAAAGAATTTGCCAATGTGGCCAAAAGAATTGATAATCTAGTGTACAATATTAACAAAAATAAAACACATCAAATCAACCAATGCTGTACAACTCTGCACAAATCTACTCTTGGAGAAGGTCTAAAGCATTAATCAAAGTCTCTCTAAATCTCCTAAGATTAAGCTTCACATTTTGTGACATTATCACACTAGACAAGGTTTCCCATCCTTGCAAATGAAATGAATAGGGGTCTTTAAACACAATATGGTCTCTTGGGTACCTCTTAATGAGGCTACTCTCATCCTCTTTTATGTTATACTCCAAGTATTTTAAGTCCATTTCTATGGCCGGTTGACCGTAAAAATTTGTAGCCATCCAATCCATTTTGCCCCATGGTACTATCTGTATAACCACCGCTTTAGGTGGTAAAAATATTTGGTTTGTTAGACCTGCACCATGTACCGCTAACATTACATCGCATGAGTTCACAAGTTGTGCATACCGTTTTACATTGCCACCAGCCTCCGAAACAACCACATCAAACCCTAATTCTTTGGACACTCGAACAAGTCCTCTTAAATTTAATATTTTTCTTGTACCTTTACGAGATATGATAAGCATTCTTGGTCTTTTGTGCAATTGCTCTCCAACAAAAATAGGGGCACTCCTTTTGAGAGCATAAACTTGCCGAAGGAATTTTTTGAAATCCAACATGTTATATCTTTTAGGATTTCTTGTAGGATGAGGGTGGATGATCAAGTCGCGATCTCTAAATAACCCTAGAAAAGCATGTTTTACGCAGTGTAAATTTTTATCTCTATCTAAATTCACAATGTTGTACCTCGACAGCCCGCCTAAAATTGGTTGGTACTTCTGGATCCACTTTTGGTCATAGTTGGTAACAAAGAATTGTACCTCACTGTTGAATTGGTACGAGGTGAGAAATAAAGGGATCAAAACATCAGCCATGTCGTGAAAGAAGTTCCCGGTGTAACCGGACACGGAGAAAATTACTGCAGGTACCTCATGAGTTATGGTGCACTGCGTGACCTCAGATTCTCTAAAGACCGGCTTTATTGTTATTTCTTTGACCTTAGGTAATAAATTGTCATCCTTTCGTGCGTAAGGTCGTATTTTCTTCTCTTCATATCCTTGGTCTGGTGAGGATATAAGAGTTATTAAAGAGCTTATGGGGCTAATTGTAATTTCACCGGTCATCTCACAAATTGCTGGTCTTGCATAAGGAAAACCCTCATCTTTGCTAGTTTCATCACAAGTTAGTGTACTCTTTATCTCAGTGCTTTCAACTTCAATCTCTTCTCCTATATACAAAATCAATAGAGATGTTATTAGGAGATCCATTCAGATTGTGCCTTGCAAAGGTTTAATAATTTATCTCGGTATGTTTATGGATTTCAAGGTTTACTAGCCTATTATTTTATAATTTTAGCGGCACAGTACATAATTTTAAGTATCTGGATGAGACCTAAGCATTTTCAGAAAGTTAATTGTGCAAATTTATTACCTACAACGTGAAAAATTGGATTGTTAATCACATGTCCTCGGGGTATATGAACATTGTAAAAGAAAATAAAAAAGAATTAATTGATAGTCAGTACCCTTCCAATAAAGAGATCAATTGTGTAAATTTTACATAGGTGAATATTACGTTCAAATACTGACTAATGAAAATTTACTCTCAAGTCAATAGTAGAATATATACAGAGTAAATTTCTGAAAACATAAACGTGTAAGTACCTGTTGCCGAAATTACGATACTTTGCTTGTTTGAAGAATTGGACTCAATAGTCAGATTGTTCTCCAAAGAAATATCATTGTCAAGCATTGTATTATCTTCTTCCTTTGAAATTATAATATCTTGCTTATTTGCAGAATCAATCTCCAAATTGACATTATTCTCAGTTTGCTGTTTTTGTGTTGTGACATCTGTGAAAGCAGAGAACACTTATACTTGCAGTTGCAATAATACAATCTTATTCTTAAATTAATTCCTTTACTATTGTTATGCTAATTCCATTTATTATTATTTTTTTCGGTGTGGGTTGGGGACAAGGGTGCTACAAAGGAGTCCGCAACTTTTGCATTAACTCAAAAGAGCATCTTTTGAGTTAATGCATCTCGGCCGTCTAATTTGAAATGGAGTCAATCTGGCGTGGGCCAATAACCCAGGGTCCCTTTAATATTAGTGTGGATCTCCATCGGATAGTCCATATCAATTAACACACAAAACATTATTGATTTTGAGTTAATGCAGAGCATACAAATTCGCTACAAAGGGCAGTGTTATCTGTTATGTAGACCTGCTACGTGGTTAGCTACACCATAAATATCACATATAGGTTTGCTACTGTGTAATGCGTGGTTCTTAATATTGTGCGTTGGGTGGAGAAAAAGCTGAGCAAGTTAGCAACTCTTTGTCAAAATAAAATGAAAAACACAAATAAATATGAATTAAAAACAAGTTAAGAATCTATCTGGAGGTCCTGGACTAGGGTGCAAACAGACCGGATAATATCTGACCGTATCCGGATCCGTATCCGAAAATTTAATATGGATATCTGATATTTGGATATCCGTGTGGATACATATATGATTTTGAATTTTAATTATCTGTATCCGAATAGTAAATATATATACCATATAGTTTAATATATATTATGAAAATATATATAGAGAGAGAGAAAGAGAGAATAGCTAAGCTCAAATCGTTTGTTTCCGAACTTAGGAACAAACGACTCGGTTCTCCAATTTCTGAAGTTCAAATGATCAATCCAAACCTTTAGATGTTTAATCTATATTAAAATGTGCTTGGAGACAAAATTTTATATTTTTTGGATTTTTTTTTACTATTTCTTAAGATAGTTTGAAAATCGCTGTCTTTATTAAAATTCTGCACCATAAAAAAACAGCGACTTTCAAACCATCTTAATAAATAGTAAAAAAATTCCAAAAAATATAAAATTTTGTCTCCAAGCACATTTTAATATAAATTAAACATCTAACAGTTTGGATCGGCCGTTTGAACTTCGGAAATCAGAGAACCGAGTCGCATAGGCATTTTTGTGCATTAGACTATAAATCACCAGATTCAAAGTCCAAATGACCGATCCAAACCGTGCATCTTGTTCTCCATATTAATGTGTTTGTAAACCAAATTTTATATTTTTTGAAAATTTTTTACTATTTATTAAGCTACTTTGAAAATCGCTAATCCAATAGTAACAATAAAATTAAAAGGCACCAGTAAAATCAAAAGGCACTGTTGGATCAGCGATTTTCAAAGTGGCTTAAAAAATAGTAAAAAAATTTCAAAAAATGTAAAATTTGGTCTCCAAACACATATTAATATGGATAACAAGATGGACGGTTTGGATCGGCCATTTGGACTTTGAATCTAGTGATTTATAATCCAATGCACAAAAATACCTATACATTGCAATGTATGATAGCCTTGCTCTATATATATATCTACAGATATCCGATATCCGATCTGTATCCTTGTGTATCCATCTAATATCCGATCCGTATCCGTATCCAAAAAATAAAAACGGATACGGATATGATTTTACCACTATCTGATCCGTTTGTACCCCTATCCTGGACCCAACTTCTGTTTTCTCGGTATATAGGTTCTCAATAGTGTGTATTGATTTTTTTTTTTTTTATCATTATCAATTTATATTTTTGCTTTAGGGGGGGCATCTGTCCTAGTTAGCCCATCATTGAAATGGTTCTATTTGCATGCACTAAATACACCATCTATTCACATCTTGGGTAAACTTAAAAGCTTATCTGCATGCCCTAAATAGATTGACTGGTTAAAATATAGAAACTTTTTCATGGGTTCAATGTGGCATGAAATTTCATGATATATGTATAAAACCATACTATATAACAGTAAAATTAGCAGTGAGCGTTTTGAATTTTACCTGACTGAGTAGAATTAGATTCCTTCAAAACTGAAATTTCTTCCATATTTCTAAAATTGTTTCTTTCTACCTCATTCTTAGTTCCAATGTCTACAGAGATAGACAAGAAAAAAGAGACATTATTAAGGTAGTAAAATCAAACTATTCAACATAATTTTGAATATGGTGTCATCTAGTACCTTCTAATTGGGAGCTCAAATTTTGAATAATTTCTTCTATTCGGCCATTTGGAGTACTTTCAATCAAACCTACTGCTTCCTTATTCTCTGAAAAAAATGTTTTAAACACTGTCAGAAGCATGCTTATAAAACTTCATGCATGATCATGTATGATGAATTGATGATGCATGTCACTGTCAAATTAACCTCATTTATGCTAAATATAATGTTTGTTATTTGTTGGTGAAAGGTCTTAACAGCAATGAACCATAATTTGGGAGAAATTGATGGATTGAAGAGCTAGCCTAATTTTTTTGGGTTCAAATAAATTAGAAAATGGATGGAATAGAAACATTAAAAAATAAAAAATAAAAAAACCTAGTAAAGGAGTAGACGAATTGAAGATCTTGGAAACAGAGAAAAAGGTGAGAAGAATCAGACTGCAAAATCCAATCAAACCAAGACTAAATCTTTTGGCCTCAAATTTCCCAAATCTCCCAAATTTTGTGCTCTGCTTTGATTTTCTCTCCCAGTTTGGCCTTGAAGCTCTGCTATATGGAGAAGAACCCATTTTCTGAAGCAGAGAGGCTTAGATAGAGAATTGAATGTATTTTCTAGCTGCTTACTATCATCTCGTTCTGTCTCTCCTCTCTCTCCCTCTCTCTCTCTCTCTCTCTCTCTCCCCTTCCAAGAGAGCTCCAATTTGTCAGAGAAGACTTGTACAGTAGCCTGTCATATTATTTCTTCTTGGAGAAATGAGGAACACGTATCCTCTGCGTTAACTCAAAAGAAAATCTTTTGAGTTAATGAATATCTAACGTCTGATTTTAAACGGAGTCAATCTGGATCCTACCTATAATATAGGGGGCCTTTCAATATTAGTGCGAATCTAGTTTGCACGCATCTTAAAATAGATCGGACAGTTGACATTCATTAACTGAAAAGATTCCCTTTTGAGTTACTGCAGAGGATACGAATTCAGAAATGAGAGGCTTGAATAAATTATTATTATTTTAATTTTTTTATAATATTTTTGGTAGTTGATGTACACGTGGCATGATGCTCATAAAGGGACGATAGACATACAAAAAGAAAACTGTAGGAATATTTTCAGTTGCTATATCTTTTCAAATAAATTACCAGAAATGTTAATTCCTGGGTTTTGGCTAAACCGCTAAAGAGACCCAATGTATCGTCCTACAGTTTGCATATTTGATAGCTTTTTATTTCTAGAAAATAAATAACTATTTTTAATGAATCAGAAATATGTTAAAAAAATTTAATAACATAGAAAGAATCACATCAAATCTAAAAAACAAAGGTTTTCTCTTTTTGAAAATTTGCATATTTGATGTAATTCCTTAGCATGCCAAAATAACTAGATATTGCAATTATATTTAGAAATAATTATTGTGGCGCATTAAAAGCAACATCAAATATGTTATTTCTAAGCAAATTCTCAAATGAACTGAAAATTTGGTGTTCTTCTTTCAATGTCGTCAAAATAATTTCGCCATTTTTAGTTTTAAAAAAAAAGTTTCTAAAAATAGAAAAAATCTGTAAAGATGAGGGTCAGGAGGGTGTAAGATGAAAATGTAAAATTTGAGGTGTATGTAGAAGTTGCATTAGCTTTTCCATCAATAAATTCAAAGAACTGGGGGAGTTGTACGAAAATGTGAGCCAGGTGCTCAAGTTATGCAGTAGCATAACTTGTTTAGAATTAATTAATAAAAGTATTTTTTTTTCATTTTATAATTTGAGTAAAGCTAATATGCACTTAAGAGTACGGTAGTACGGTACACTTAAGTGTATATTAGCTTTACTCTTATAATTTTGCTAATTTAACTTGAGAGATTTTTTTTAGGATGTTGATATGAGTATTTGCACTTCAGCACTTGCATCGTATCTGCATCTTAATTATCATAACTATTTAGGGGATCATAAAAACTGAACACTGAATTTTTTTTCTAAAGTATTTATACCTATGCACGGAAGTATGTATACCTATGTACAAAATATTTATATCTATGAGATGAACACTTTTTACGTAAATAATTATCTCTCTCCAATCAAATCTTCCAAAACGTGCTCACACCATAAAAATATGTGGGGACAACTCAAACTGCATGGGGGGGACCATACACATTTTTAGATGTGGTTTTGTTTTTCTCCGTTCAATTTCGTCCATATTTCTGATAATCTGTGAGGAATTTTGCGAATTTAAAATCATAAACGTATTTTATGCAATTTTCTCGTTCAAATGAGATCCATGATGACGTACTTTCGAGCTCGTCGTTGTGCAAATATTTATACCTACACTTACAAATATTTTTTTAATATGACACTGTATTACATCTGAAAGTATTAACATCAAGTATTGCAAGTACTTATACCTCTACACTAAAATATTTATACAAATGTAGTCAACTATCTTTGTTAGAGGAAAATTAATGCGAGAATACATAGTCCCTACTACTTCATTAGAGTAAGGTTGATGCGGGGGTGATCGAGAAACTGAAAAAATGTATGATCATATAAAATTACGTATGCAGATATTCAAATCTTGTTTGGCAAATATTAATATCTTATGTTCTAAATATTTATACATATGAATGTTGACGTAGAGACAAGTACTATGACGGAAAAAAGTGAACATATAGTTAGGGGATTATAATAAAATCTTTTTCTATTGTTGTTGCGGTACGATAGGAAATTGAAATAATTATTCTTATTTTTAACATCCCTTCCCCGCACGTCTATATCTAAACAAATTTATTATAGCCTATTTCACACTTTTATATGCTTACCCAGTATATAAAATATGAAAATAAATTATAATATGCTAACAAATCATTAAAATAAAACAGCGTAACAATCTAGATAAATAAAAGGATGGAGCATTTTTTTTCTGTTTTGTTTTGCAGCTGAAATTCTATCCCAACTTTTGTGAGCACATTATGCAAAAATGAAAATTCAACCAAATTTTATTCCATTTAAGATTTGACTTGAACCAGACAGATATATTCACCAACATTCCTCTATGTTTAGTTCAAGATTGACGCGAACCATATGACACATTATTGAAAGGTTTAGTAATATGCTAAAATAATTTAAATTCTAGATAGATAGTTGCCAAATGTTGACTGACCAGACTATGCCAGCCGCAAAATGTCGTGTATTGTCATGTCCAATTACAATTATTTGTTCTCTCACATGTTGCTTTCTAAAATGAGCTGGATCAAGTTCTCACAGAATAAGTTAGGTGTGGCTCTTTGCTAGGTGCTAGCTAGCATGCATGAAATTTTAGTTCCATTTTCGTTTGTCTAATCAAATGGGCCCGTCATATTTTGGACGAATCTTAAACCATGTGCGATCATCGCTTGTTGGGGAAAGTAACCGGATAATGGGGTATATATTTAAAAAAAATTTTGCGGGCCTAAACCAATAATTGTGCTATAATAGTATCACTTCAATTTTAACTATGTGATGATTTTTCTTTCTTTTTTTAATTGAGTCTTAATGTTTTTTACCACTTCATCTCCGTCGGCATGCGCAGAGGCAGATTCATGATTCTGATTAGATTTAGGTACAAAATACTAATTAAATTATAATTTTTTTGACGAATTAGAATAGAAAAACATACAAGAATGTACAAAACTTATGACTTGATCAAATATGTTACTATTCGACATGGTTCAATTACAGCACAATATGGTTCTATTGAAACATGACATTGCACATGTACCGGTCACGCGTTGTGACTCGCGTGGAGATCTAAAAAACTCACGACGTGACGAGATATGTCACGACATGATACGGTTCAGTCACAACACAACACAGTTCCATCACGGCATGACATTGCACGTGCACGTGTTATGACTCGCATGTCCTATGCAGTGACCATTCACGTGATGTGTCCATCTTTTGGAAATTTGACACGTCATGACATGTCATGCGACTGATTTGGTCACAACACATAGTCACGTGAGTTATGTGTAATTAGGACCGTTAGATCTTAATCGAATGGTGAATCTTGAATAAACTAACGTAAATTATGCAAAAAAAGTTAAACATGACTAAACATGACCGATCACATTTAGATAAGTCACAGTGTGACTAATTATGACATGCTATTTATGTCCTTAGTAGCATATCTCTTTTCTATCCTAACGAATCAACGATTCTTCTAGATAGAGTAGCAAATCATACTGCATCTTTTTTTCTTGAATTCTTTTACGCGAATCAGTTTAGACTGACTTTCTTTTCTGTATAATTTTCTTCTACTTGGTCATGAATTAAATTCAGTGGTAGGCATTGTTTCCGTCCAGGAATAGACACAAATATAAAATAGCACTGAATCTACAAAAAAAAAAAAAAAATCGAATCCAGAGGTAAGCAAGTGCCTACCCCTGATCAAGCTTGAATCCGCCACTGGGCATGGATGCTATCCAGGATGACCGCTTCAGGCCTCAAGATCCAAAGGGCCTTAAAAAAATAGTTTGTATATATATAAAAAAAATTGTATATATTAAAAATAAATAAAATATTAAGACCCAAATTTTTTATATATAAAGGACTCAAATTTTTCAATAAATAAGTATGATTTATTTGCATATTAATAAAAAATTAGACTAGCTAATCACTTTAATAAGTATTTTAGCACTATAGCCATGTTTGGCAAGCCTCCTTAAGAGATGGGGATTAAAAATTTAATCTTTGCTAAGGAAGATATGTTCGGTGAGATGGTAGGATTAAGAATGAAGTCTTGATATGAATAAAATATATGCAATAGTGTATAAATATCAAATTATCCCGTATGTTTGTTATGCAATAAATGTAATTGTGAAAGCTAAAAAAATATCTACTGCTGCAATTTTAAGCACCATACTGTACCAGCTTCAACTCCTTTATTAGCATATTAACAAAATCAATAGGGTCACCATACAAAATTAATTCTAATTCAATAAAGACTTGAAACAAAATTAATACAAACAAAATCGTATCCAATAGTGCTCTGTACCAGTTCCAATTTTAGGCACTGTACCAGTACCGATTGAAACATATTTTTCATTTGCTCCCAAAATCAACATGACACCAAATAAACCAGCCCTCATGCGAAATTGTTAAGTCTAAGATTTCAATTCACAGTTAGGCAAGAACGTAGACGAAATTGAGATGCTGAGCAAAATCGTCAAATTCAACATGAGCTCAAAAAAAACGAGCAAGTAATAAGTTGTCCATGGAGGAGAACAATGCATGCGTAGGACATGTTCAAATTGAGGGTTGGAGAGGAGCGGGACGAGAGGGGGTGGGGGTAGAGGAGAAACACCTAGTTGTTGGATGTCGATGAAGTAGTTTTGTTGGATGTCGACGAAGAGGTCATCTCAACAGAAAGCTGTTTGTGGCATTAGATTTGAGATTTGGTCGCCGGAGAGTCGGCAATCATGACTGGAAAGAGGAGGTGGTTTTTTTCTCTGTGCATAGGGACATGCGCTAGACTGAGAGGAGAAATGAATAGAAAATTCTAAAGAGAAAGGAGGTACTAAGGAGCTGTACTTTTTCAGGGTATTTCCGTCCGCAAATTGGACCTAAGGAGCTACAAAGGAGGGAAATGTGCTAAGAAGGCTGTAGACTTGACTTAAGAAATTAAGTAAAGGAGATGCTTTAAGCCGATCAAAGGAATTATTGTTCGTCTGGATTAAGTGAGATTAAGCTCTAAGGAAGGCTAAGGAGGAAGCGCCGAACATGTATTATATGCTTATAAGTTGTATTTGCATTTAAAAGGTCCAAATAGTTGATCCAAACCATTCAACATAATATCCATATTAAAACATGCTTGGAGACCAAATTGTACATTTTGTTTTTGAATTTTTTACTTTTTTTAAGGTGGTAGAAAATCATTGTTTTTATGGTTCATAATTTTCTGAATCAATGAATCTTTTACCTATCTTAAAAAATAGTAAAAAAAATTTCCAAAAATGTAAAATTTGGTCTCCAAACATATTTTAATATGAATATCATGTTGAACGGTTCAAATCGTCTGTTTAGACTTTGAAAATATAAAAATGACTTAATAGACATATGATGTTAAAGTATTTATAAAAGTGTATTAACCGGTCTCATAAAAAAATTATATATATAAAAGGTTCAAATTTTTCTCCCGGTCCGAGCTCCACAATCTTCAAGACCAACCCTGCACTTCATGTTACGGATTTGTTAAATTATTTATGAGTGAGATCGGAGATCAGTCCAAAACGCAGTGATATTCTAGTTTTTTTTTAAAATTTTTTTAAACAGGTAAAAAATCATCTAATTTAAAAATTATGGACAATCTGAAAGTGTAATTTTCTACCTATCTACAAAATAAATAAAATTCTAAAAGAAATATATAAAATTTAGTCTCTCCTAGCTAGTACATTATTACGTAAAGATTATGCTGAATAGTTTAGATCGACTATTTGAATTTTGAAAACAATTGATATCACAAACTGATATGCGCTTTGCAAAGCTCTGACTCTTTATTATAGCTCTTAGTTTTTGTTCTTCACATAACATATTATAATCTGAGGAGCAAATAAACTGTTATAATAAACCAATCATCAAGTATATGTTTGATATTAAATAAATATTTAGGGGGGGGGGGGGGGGGGGTTAAATTAATTGGTCACGGGAATGAAATTATAGGCAACAAAATCTGGTGATGTCAAATGGTAGTTGGAATGCCACATTCATAAATAATATTAATGTATATCCTTCAAATCATGTGATAGACACCCACATTTAATTTATTCACGTCATATATATCACATAACAAAATTCCAAGAAGTTGAAAGTATATGGCCTCTAAAATCACAAAATATAGGATATTAAACACAAATGCGCTTTTATGGAACTCTTTGTATGGTTCAACTATCCCTTATTAATTAGACAGGTCATGTGCATGCATGAATGACAAATAAGGCAATTTAATGAACAGGGCATCTAATATTGACTCATCAACAAATTAGCATCCAAATTTCCTGCGGTTGGTATATACATACACCAATGTATAGGTGTACCCATTACTAAAATTCTGATTTCTGAAAAAGAATGAGAACCCATACACAAATGCAAACAAACAGGTCAAACACCAGATGATGATTACTTGCTACACAAATTAATTGATATACCGCCTCACAAGATCCAGTGTTCATTTTAGACTCAAAATTAACTGGACCAGACCAATTTCTGCTGTCTTGAATATTGCATTGCCTAAAGAGGCCTAAAATTAATAGCTTGTTGTACCGGGCCTTTACTTGCTATGATTGTTGATCCAGTAGAAACAGGAACTCAATATTGGTTTTTGTAAAACAGGAGCAATGATATTATCCTGTCAGCCTCTGCCTGGTACATTAAAAACAAAAAAAAAGTAAAACGGGAGCAATGTCAAATTTGACGTGTTGTTAAATGTTTATCCCAGCCAGTTTGGTAAATTGGGCAGGTGAAGTGAGGTGATCCTTCCCGCGCATCTTGAAAAAGCATTTTGCAAAGGTGATCCTTCCCGTGCATCATTTAATATTCAGACAATTTTAGATGTTGTTTTTAGTGGAGACTTAATTTCTTCATCTGCCCTTGCAATTCTTTTAAGACAGTTGTTGCCATGGCAACCGATGATATAGTGCTGGTTGTTTGTTCATCTGAGCATTGTGTTGACAAGATTTAACTAAATTTGTTCATGTAATTAAGACATGTGTTAACAAGATTTAGCTAAAAACTAGAATAAACCTAATTTATATATGTCTATAAAGCAGATTTGTATTGGAATAAAAGGTATTCAATCTATAAAGAGCAAGAAGAATTAGGATCATACTTATTAAATCATTTTCCTTGCAGTTAACAGGGATAATAATATATATATAGCCCTGATATCTACATAAATAATAGACCAAAACACAAACTAAAAGAAACATTGGCAATAGACCACCAACTTAATTTCTTCTCAGAAGTAAAAATAGAAGCAAATTAAGAAACAATTAGGTCGTGTAATTTACTGACAAGGTCGGACGAGTTGATAATTGGTTTAAATATAACTTCATCTTCTTTAAATTTTAGGTGTTGGGAAACTAAGTCATGTCTCTTAGCCTGTTCCCTGTTGCAATTTACTGACAATGGTTCCAGTCTGTGCATGACTTAGACTGCAGCGTTGTGCTAGATCTATGAAATATGAATCGGATGTCATACATTTAATTAATTTTCTTTCTTTTATACGATAGATAAAAAATTCGAAATAAGAGATGATCAGTACTCTATTTTTTAATCCAAATGGTGATCTAGAAAATAGCATAGAATATGCCGGTATGGACTATGGAGGCATCACACCACTACTTTTATTATCATATAATTTCCTCCTATTAAAAATGTTGAACATGTTAGGTTGGTAACAGCTAAAAACATGCCAGATCTAAAGAAAGTGTCAAAAAAAATATAAAATCAGAAATTAACCGGTTAAAATATAATAAAGTAGACTTCACATTAAATTGTAAATGATCTTCACCTTTCCTTGATCAGAAGCCAATTAAATAAATGGAACAAAAACTAAGCTCTTCCAAATTAAAATCTGACCAAGAGTAGAGAAACTTCGTACTAAACTTAATTTTCATTTTGCTCTCAGTTCATAAGACAAAATGCATCTCTCTTGCATTATTATCTTTTTTTTTTCTTTTTTCAAGAATCGACCAATCCTCCCAATTTTTGCAACGTAAGTGCCTCCTAAATTAGATCTGACTAGTCTTCCCTTGACATGTGAAAACAACATAGCAAAATATTTATGTTAAGAAGTAGGCAAATGCAAAAGAATGTGCTCATATGAGGTTAAATGGTGGTTGAAATGCCCCTTTCACAATTTCAAACCTCTCCATCAATTCATGTGATAGATAATCTATTGTATTAAAATATTAGATTGATCACTCTAATTATACACCTCACATTACAAAATTCCAAGAAATTGAAATTATAAGGCCTCAGCTACTGTTCCTGATTGCTTGGACAGAGGTCTTGCATGACAAATGAGGCAATTAATTGAACTGGATGACATCAATTTCCTGGGTTGATATGGACGCACAAAATATCTAGTGTTCACTGACAGTTGGCCCAGTATTAAAAAATCTGAAGAGAAAAAAAGTGAGGACCTCTGAGCAAACAGATATTTTTTTCCCCTAAAAATTAGGTAACAATTATGGAGATCAACAGTGTATTGTGGTCTCATGAAAAAGCAAGTATATAATTGATTAGAACCGTTCATTTTGTTCTCTATATTAATATGTATTTAGAGACTAAATTTTATATTTTTTGAAAATTTTTTACTATTTTTTTAGATTTATTGAAAATCGTTATTTTTCAGACAAATCTGGACCATAAAAAACAGAGATATTCAATAAATCTAAAAAAATAGTAATTTTTTTTCAAAAAATGTAAAATTTGGTCTCCAGACACATATTAATATGGAGAACAGGATGAACGGTTCAGATCGACCGTTAGGATTTTGAAAACTCAAATATTGAGCCGTAGCACCGTAGCCCTCTATGCAACCAAATCCATATGCAAAGTGCAAACAAAGACAGCCAAACTAAGTTACCGGATATTGGCTACTTGTACTATAGGTGTAAATTCGCACTTTTTCATGATCAAGTCAAATTTTTACGTGTCCTCATTAAATTTGGAGAGACAGTCCTGTGATCACCACACGTGTCGTGATCAAATGTGACCAATCATATTTAATTAAATTAGTTTATTCAAAATTCACTATTTAGTTAAGATCTAACTTATCACTCATAACTTGCGTGACCACTTATTGTGTCGTACTAATTTTTTAAAAAATAATCACGTTATGCAAATAATCACAGTATGAAATACGTATATCACAATACGTAACTTACTGTACCGTGAGTTATCGGATCACAGCGTGTGACTTTTTTACATTCCTACTTGTACACACATTGAAGCAAATTCAGTGTTTATCTTTGACGCAAATTATTTTATCCTGGCCCAATCTCTCTCTCTCTCTCTTTCTCTTGTCTTGCACTGCCTAAAGAGGCCAGACAAATTAATATCTTCTTGTAGCGGCCTAATACAGACATTTTAGGTACCCAAAACTCATGCCAGACCCAATTGGATTTTATGTTAGGTCATGCTGGTATCTACTAGACTACTGCTGTACGTGTGGTACCATGTTTTCCAATACTAAATCCCAATGTATGTCACAAATAAAAGAAATTTTTCATCGATATTTTTTGCAACAATTATTTGCACTGTATTGCTACACAAAAAATAATCGAATTTTCACCTCAAATAGCATACAAGGGGGGGAAATAATTTAACAAATAAACAATTCTTCTCTATCTACTAAAACAAATTCAAAAATGCTATAAAATAACTTCTACTCCCGTAGATATTCCATTGCTTTTGCTAAAACAGGAGCAAACCTATTCACATCAATTCTCACATCCTGTTTTCCCAGGTAGTATTCTGCAACCTTTTCCCACCCGCTTTGGTGAATTGAAGCCGGGTCCTTTATGGCCGGGTGATCTTTCCCGAGCATCTCCGTAAGTGTACTTTCCTCTACCGTGATGCGGTACTCGATGTACTTGAGCTTCATATCCTCCGCCGGATCCCCAAAATCGATCTTGCACAATTCTTCGAGGTTTCCATACGGCACTATTTGTATGAAAACCGCGTTCGTCGGGAGATAAATGCAATTTGTTAGCCCTGCACCGTGCACGCCCATCAGCACATCAGCCGTGTTCACTTCCTTTGCAAATTCACCTACATTGACATTGAACGGGGGATCTCCTATTACAACCTCAAACCCTAATCTCTCCCCTAGTTGAATTACATCTTGTAAATTCACGATTTTTCGCGGGTGACGCCGAGATATGATCATGAGCCTCGGCTTGACACCAGGGTTATCACGCAGACTAATTGGAGCATCTCGTGGCAAGCCATTGATGGATCTCATGAACTTTGTAAAATTGACCATGGAATATCCCTCGGGAGAGAGAGAAGGAATAATGCTAAACTCCTTGTGCATCTTTATTCCGACACGCACGTGTGGGTAGCACCGCACTTGATCATCCTTGTCGAAATCAATGATTTCGTACCGTGATAACTTTTGAAAAACCTTATTGTACTTGCCAATGAACCATCCCTGAATGTTGGTCACAAGGAACTGAACTTCACCGTCAAATTTACGCGATGCCAGATAAAGAGGGACCAAAATATCAGTGTGATCATGCCAATAATTACCAGTAATTCCTCCTTGTGCAAACACTAATGCCGGCATGTTATTCTTTATGGTACAAGGTGGTGCTTGTTCGGGACTATCAAGTTGCTTTATATTAACTTTTTTTATACCCTCCATGTGTTTGCGCGAGTAAGGTCTGATTTTCCATTCGTGCTGCTCGGGATTTCCCATTGGATTTTGAGGAACAAGTAGAATTGATGAAGAGACCCCATGTGCGCGCACATCTCCATATATGTCGCATGTGTCAGAGTTCGGCGATTGCGTGTCACATATCACTTTCCCTTCATGAACTGGCTTCAGAGTTTCTACATGAAAGCAATGAAAGATACTTTGCATTTAGATTATAAAAAAAGAACATTGAATTATTTTGAGAGAGGAACCAACGAGAATAATGTCACAAGGTAGCAAATTAATGCTTTATTATATTCTTTCTGACTTGTTACTGTCCCATTTAACAAGTTGTGTTGTGTTGTAATACTTTTTTAGGAGATTGACACCTAACCTTTCAAAATAAAATAAAATAAAAATACCTAACCTTTTATCAATTATGGACAGATGTGCATTGGGACATTTTTTACAATTTCTTAAAGGAACTTATTTCTCTTTAAAAATAATAATTACATTATTACCAAATGCGTTGAAATCCTCTTCTTTAATTGTTGAAGGGGTGGAATCACTGACTGGCGGCCTCTCATTTGCCTTCACTTGTTCTTGATTTGTAGAAGGTGTTGATTCTTCCTTCACTGGGTCCACATTTTCAGTTGTATCCTTTGTTTTACTCTTGTCCTCTGAAATCAAAGCAGAGACATCAAAATTTCAAGTAGTACAAAGTTGACTATGAACACAATCCAGAACATTGACAATCATGTACTTCATAAATTAATTGCAAACAAATTCAGATGCAACACTTTGGATTAACACAATTCCAATGAACATTTTGCTGGTTGATGCAATTTTTACTGCTACATTATTTTTGATATTTAGAGATATATAAGAAAAAATCAATTTAAATATTTGTATTTCTATTACCTAATTTGGGAGGACTTTTCTCCTCCTGTTTTGCTACAGGATTCACAGGGCTGGCTTCTAGCACAGCATTTGGCAACGATTGTGAAACCGCTACAAATTTTGTAAAAAAACAAAGAGTTAGAATTTTGAAAATTTATTTGGTCTGCTTTTAGTCTGGAAAGAAAATTCATGACTATACAAGAAATGTAAATTTTACCACCCCCGTTCAGCAAGTAATGATAAAGAAAAATAAAACAAATAAAAAATAAATGGATGAATATTTCTAGGATCAAGAGCCACTTCTCTAGACCCAATTTCAAAAAATTCCTTAGATTTCTTCAAAGATAACCTTACTTTAGTTAGGAGTTGAAAAAAAAAAAATTCCAAATCTTCTCAAAGAGTAGGAAAACAATTCTCTATTGTTGGTTCTTGTTTTTGGTCCTGTACTAACAATTGAAAGAGCCAAATCATGTGGGTACAAATACAAAATTTCAGAAAAAAAAGGAGAGAAAATCTTCTAGAATAAAAAGAGGAGAGAGAAAGGGAAAAGAAGATGGTGTAATTACCATTAGGAGCTCTGATTGCAAATTGTTCAGAGAGAGTAAAATAGGTCAAAAGCACAAGAAAGAAACCAAGAAAGAATCCAACACCAAGGTATTTCTGGTATATATTCTTCAAGGATTTCATAACCTTTACTTCTCCCATGCTCTCTCTCTCTCTCTCTCTCTGCCTCTTTCTATCACTTCTCTCAATTATTGTGTATTTATGTGCATATTTTGCTTTCTCTTTCTCTCTCTCTCTCTAGGATATGCAAAGAGGAGAAAGTTCAAAGAAGGAAGAAACTCATGCATGCACATATGTTCGGTGGCATCCTGTTGTATTTTTCTTCATATAATATATTTTTGCCCAGTCAAAGAGTTCTCCTAATCATGTACTTTTAATTGTTCCTTTCTCTCTCTACCATCTCCCTCTCTAATTACTTCATCTATCTATCCATTAAATCAGAGATATATTGAATTTGTATGTAAGAAATGGACCGAGTAATTAACCCGTTATGAATCAATCAGCATCTATCATTCACATAAATGACATATGCAATTGAATTAATGTTCCCCTGATAATGAATAATTAAACAAAGTAGTAAGGTCGATTTCTTCTATGATAGTTAAACATTGGAATGGACTCAGTCTAACAAATCAAACTCAAAATTCTTTCCCATTAAAGGAGTTTCCTCCTTGTACGGCACTAGTTAGTGCAGCCAACCATGTGGTAATATTGTACTCATGACACTAGACAAGGTTTTCAAATAGTATTAGTATTATATCCGAATTTATATTCTTTTCTCATTTATGCACTAGTATTATGCTTAAGTATTGCTAATGCTAATGCTTTTAAAATTGACATTGAAAACGAATTGTAGCAATAAATTTGCAAATAATGTCTTTTCTAATAATTTGAATATGAAGCTTGTTTATATTAATTAAAGCTGCTAATGGAAATGTAACCTTTTCTTTCATGATGATGAATAAGCAAATGTTAATGTAGAAATATTCTAGTTGATTAGTCAAATTGTTAAAAGTTTAAATAGTAAAACCCTTATTCCAAGCATTATATAACAAAGGAAATTATTTTTAACAGATTATTTATGTGCAGTACCATCATTAACAAAATTATTATCCCTGTGATCTCACCATGGATTACTTGCACGGTTCTACAACTACACTAGAAGCAACATTAGAGGGGGGCACACAAGGACTGAGTGGTCCATTCAAGACGGTGTATTTCGTTTGTTTTGTAATATAGAAACTATTTTCAAAGATGTGGTACTAAAACAGCACAACTCAATATTTCCATTTTTTTTATAAATAAAAAAATAGGGTACTTCTTCATTTTAAGTCAAATTTTCAAAACTTACCACATGGTGGTAGGGGTAATCACCAGAAATAATACTATTTTATTGCATGTTGTAGCCATCTTATTCCTTGAAATATCATTCATATATTTATTGAAACTCACATGCCAAATCTACCCTCCCCTCTAACCTATAACCTATAACCGTTAAAACCTATATTTAATTAATAAAAATAGACTATAATTACTACTTGGTCCTATGGGATTTTACATTGAAATTACAAACAACTCTAATTTAGAACCTCTTTTTAACCACCTCTTATAGTATACGTACTGCATCTGCCAATTGCCAAAGATATATAAAAGAGTGCATCAAACTTAAAAAGACTCCAAAAATGTTTCTTTTTTTTCAGCTTTTAATTATTAAATAAATTGTTATGGTTTCTTTCCCTTCCTAGATGCTACATGAAATTAGGAATTTGATAAAATATAAAGTGCTTTTTGTTGAATCAAGGAGAGAGCAAACACATGCACCTGCTAATATTAATTTGGGGAAATTGAGGAAACCAAAATAAATCACTTTACAGAAAGTATAGTTGTCATAACATTATACGGATGGCCCCTCACTAAAATTGGTAATATCCAAGAATTATATTGAAAAGAGAGATCCCCTTTATACTCCTAATTATAGATAATAATATGAGTGAGTCTATGGTACTATGCATATTACGGTTTGGTACTGTGCTACGGCTCTATATTCGAGTTTTCAAATCCTAACGGTCGATCCGAACCGTTCATCTTGTTCTCCATATTAATATGTGTTTGGAGACCAAATTTTACATTTTTTTAAATTTTTTTACTATTTTTTTAGATATTTAGAAAATCACTTGATCTGAAAATTCTGGACCATCCAAAAACAGTGATTTTCAATAAATTTCAAAAAATAGTAAAAAAATTTCAAAAAAAATGTAAAACTTGGTCTCCAAACACATATTAATATGGAGAACAAGATGAACGGTGCGGATCGGCCGTTAGGATTTGAAAACATGAATATAGAGCTGTAGCACGGTGCCAAATCGTAATATGCATAGTACCATAGACTCACTCTAATAATATTCAAATTATTCTTTGGAATTTAAACAGTATTTTTTAAGATATAAATGTAAATTGTCATTTACTAACGGTGCAACCTTTTCAATTTCATCATTGGAGCAGTTATACATTCCACCAAAAAATAAAAAATAAAACTTACCAAAAAAAGGAAAAAAAAAAAAAAACTATTCACTTGAGAAGTTCAAGTGCTTTTAACAGTGTTGGTGCAAATCTATCTACATTGACTCTCATATCTTGTTTGCCAAGGTAATACTCTGCCACTTTATCCCATCCTTGTTGGTGAATTGAAATTGGATCCTTTATTACAGGATGATCTTTCCCCAACATCTCCATCAGTGTACTCTCCTCAGCACTTATGCTGTACTCCAGGTATTTCAGATCCATATCTACAATCGGGTCCCCGAAATCGACCTTCGCCATATGCTCTAGGTTACCATATGGTACCACCTGGATGACGATGGCATTTGTCGGGAGAAATACACTATTTGTCAATCCAGCACCGTGCCCACCCAACAATACGTCGAATGAATTAACTGTTTTCGCAAATTCGGCGAGACCCAAGTTGAATTTTGGGTCTGAAACAACAGTTTCAAACCCTAGTTTCTCAGCCAATCGGGCAATCTCAGGTGTGTTATTGAACTTTCTGTAGTTAGTTCTATTTATTATCATTAGTCTCGGTTTTGCACCTGGATTTTGACTAAGTTTGATCGGATGATCCCTTTCCAAATGGAAAGTAGACCTAAGAAATTTTGTAAAGTCAACCATTGAATACCCATTAGGTGCTCTTGATGGATCGATGCTGAATTCCTTGTGCATTTCCAACCCGACCAATACACGAGGAAAGCACCTCACTTGGTTATCCTTGTCAAAATCAATTATTTCATAGCGTGACAATGCTCTGATGATCGTTTCGTACTTGCCCAACCACCATGGCTGTATGTTGGTTACCAAAAACTGAACCTTTCGGTCAAATTGACGGGAGGCTATGAACAGTGGGACTAGAACATCAGTGAAATCATGCCAATAATTTCCGATCAACCCGCCCAATGCAAAAACTAAAGCAGGGTACTTGTGGTTTACGGTGCAAGGAGGTGCTTCTTGCGGGCCATTTAACCTTTTAACTATGACTTTTTTTATGGACTCCATGTGTTTGCGTGAATATGGTCGGATTTTCCACTCTTGTGGTGCATTTCCTCCGGCTGAAAAATTTGGTACAATTAGTACCGCAGATGAGATACCATGGGTCCGAATGTCACCCTTTTGTGTGTCGCAGGTGTCAGAGAGAGGACTTTGTGTGTTGCATATTGGCATAGTTGTAGGAGATTGTTCGAAATTCTCAAATTTTCCACCTATAGGAACAAAACAGAGCCTCAGTGAAGTCACAAAAGGATCACACTAGAAAAAAAAAAACCTGGAATGCTTTTAGTTGAATAATTGAATCTTGTACGTATAATGTTGGATTCGACCAATAGAAGTTCAAAAAATGTGGCTAAATTTTTTTAATATCCAATAAATGGCATATTCTGTTTGTCTGTGATTTTAATTATTTTGAAATTATTTGAGAGGAGCTGATCATAACTGCAATTAAAGGGGAATAACAGTACCAGAATTATCGGAATTAGGTGCATCCTTCTTCTCTGTTTCTGGAATAGGAACAAGGGTTGCATGACCTTGCACTGTCTCTGTTTTATCTTTGTTTTTTTTGTGTTCATTTGTGCTATCATTCCCTTAAAAGGACAAATAACTGTAAGTTAGGATCAAGAGAATTTTCAAGAAAACTGATAAACAATTAAACAGTATCAAACTTAGTTGCTCGATGACATAACTATCATACTAGAAAATCAGGGGGTACTAGGATTCGACCATTTTATACGTGAATTATTCATGATTTCTCAAGAGATTAATCTCAACAATTCTTTTGTTAGGTGCCCCAGAATTGGTCAACAAATTGACATTAAAGGATAATTGAAGTTTCTGGTATATCTTAAAACAAACTTTAGGATCAAAATTGAAAATAAATACACAAGTAGTAATATTACCAGAATTCTTTACATGATGCCCAGTCTCTGGAAATTTTTCAAATTGACCATCCTTCGTAGTATTCTCTACAGACAATTATGAAAATTAAAATCATATATTGTTTTATAAAATAAAATAAAAAATCATACATAGAAGAGTTACAACATGAGCAACAGCTCCAAATTCAAGTTACCACTTACCAGGTATTGTAGATGTAGCATCTTTCAAGGGATTAGATTGAGTCACATGTGTAGTCAGCGAGTGCGAAAAAACTAAGACAAAACAATAAATTGTATCAATACACTATAATTATATTAATGCATTCTCTCAAAGTTATATATATATTATGATAATTATAATGGACAATACTCTTTCCATAAATTCAGAGAAAAAAAATTGAAGTAATATACCCTAAATATTTTCTAAAACTAGTAACAAAAGGTTCCATTTTTCTTGCCCATTTGGTGATACAAGCATACACTTTTTCTTTAATGGTTCGATAGTTTAGAGAGAGATATAGAGCAATCAAGAGAGAGAGAGACAGGAGAAATATACCAAATTGATCGGAGACAGTATATGTTATCAAAACGAAGAAAAAACCTAGTAAAAATGGAACTGCTAAGCTTCTATGTAACAAAGCCTTTGTTAAATTCTTCATCATCTTCAACTCCCCCATCTCTCTCTCTCTCTCTCTCTCTCTGATAATTCTTTGCTCGTAGACAAACAGGACATCACCTCTTTCCCATGGAAACCGAGACCGCTTTCCGAGACAAAGTCTCACATTCAACAAGCTTTGTTTATAGTCTCTCTCTCTCTATAGAAAAGATCCTCTCTGTTCCTGGAATAAAATTGGGCCACTCTTTATTATGAGAATGACACGTCAGTCCCAAATAAAAGAAGATTTGAGTTAGCAAGTTGGAAACCAGAACAAAATATTCTTCTTATTTAATTAGGTTTCGAATTATTATCTTCTGCACCAGAAAATATGTAATTTCCTAACTAAATTAGGAGTAAGGCTACGGTGCTATGAGTTGCATAGAGAATTATGGTGCTATGACTCAATATTTGAGTTCTCGAAATTCTAATGGTTGATCTGAATCGTTCATCTTGTTATTCATATTAATATGTGTTTGGAGACCAAATTTTATATTTTTTGAATTTTTTTTAAATAGGTAGAAAATCAAATATCTGAATGGTGCAAAATTTTTTAGATCAAGTAATTTTCAACCTATTTTACTCAAAAAACAAAACTCATTGTTGATTTTAATCTGATACAAATCTCAAAACAAAACTCATTGTTCTAAATATAAACCAAATTAATTCTGATCCGACTGTAAGTGTTCTACTCGATCTGATACGGGAGAGGATACTCACTTAACCTTCAATTTTACTCAAAAAAAAAAAAAGTTTAATGCATGCACTTATTATCTGGGTTAATGGTTGTCTCCATTTTGTTTCACTGGAGATTTCTTTTCTCTTTTTCTTTGACAGAAGGTAGAAACAGTAATGTAATGTTGCAAACTAAGCCTAAGGCATAGCCGCCAAGGTTATAATGGTAATTCGTAGTTATTGCATGTGATTGCAGATTTTATTATTATTAATTTTGAGCCGTCTGATAAAAATCTCATGATTTAGTATCTGTACTTTACATTTTTGGAGGGTTATATTAATTAAAAAGAATCTGATGATTTATGCCTTGCTCTCTCCTTCTTCTTTTTCTTTTCCTTTTTTTTGAGGGTTAATGCCTCGTTCATGCAGTTATCGACGAAATTTTTTTTATATATAAAAAATATAGTAAAATAATACGGTCGGATTACCCAAAAATTTTAAATATACCATACCCAAAAAGATGATAAATCAAACAACTATGTTTTTTGAAAAATTCGAATTTTAACACGGCCAAATTCTCTACATGCGGCCATCTTTCTAGAGACTGCATCTAGGAGATGTAGACCATTTCTGGAGTGGCCGCATCTAGAGATTGACCCCCCCCCCCCCCCCCCTCCTCTCAGATGCGACCACCCCAGAAATGATCTGCATCCCCTAGATGTGGCCCTAGAAAAGTGGCCGTATCAAAATTAAAAATTTTCAAAAAAATATAATTGTTTGATTTATCATTTTTTGGGGTACGGTATTTTTTAAAATTACTGTTAGATTACCACTCTATTTCATTCCTAAAGAAATCGGAAAAAAAAAAAAAAAATTGTCCCACGTACATGAGTTTCTCCCTACGTCACAGAAGATCCAGAAACTCATGAATGGTCCCGAAAGGATCGAACTTTTTTTTTTTAAGTTTCTTTAAAAGCAGCCGAATTTGTTTCCTACGGGATCGCAATAGTTGTAATATGTCCAATAGTCTATTATTTAAATATAATTTTTATAACTAAAAAAATCTCTCTATGGCCTATGGAATAACTAACAAGGGTATAAAAGTAAATTCAACTTATGTAGACTGGACGCATGTGGTCGGACCGTCGGATGAACTGGGAATTCCATTCCTCGGCCTTTGAATAGTTCCAAATTGATTTTCGGTTAATAATTCCAAAAGTAATGAGTCGTAAACATATTTTGTTTTATTATTCTATGGTGGTCCCAGGCTTACGTGTTGAGTCTGATAACTAAGTGCCGCAAGGTGTCATTTTCTCTAATAAAATTAACTGTATGCTTTCTTACAAGAGATTTATATTTATCTTAGTTATTATGTTCTTTTTTGCTGAGCTTCAAATTCTCTTTTTAGGAAAAGTAGGAGAGCAAACTACTTAATTGTTAATATTTACGGAAGAATTTCTATTTGAATTTGAAATATGTTTTCTTTTGTCACATTATCCGAGTTTATTTGAAAATCACATATAGTTTTATGTATAATGTTTCTCTTTCAATCATTAATTTATTCTTACAACCGAAATCAACTTGACACTTTTGTAATTGAGAAGGTAATAATATTTTATTAATATTAAAATACTTGATTTGTATTTTATATATTCAAGAACCAATAATTAAATTAAAATATACCATAAACTTATTAAAAACGTAGAATAGATGTAATTAAGTTACAAAAAGTTTGTTGATATTAGGAAACCAAGAACATTTAAAGGAGTATGAAATTCAAAATGGGTTGGTGATTTGGTGGTCTAACTATCAACAAAAAAATTTAATGCGGAACTCAAATTATGACCACTTCCACCTTTGACCCATTGCATCCGGGCAATTAATGACTCTAACATGCAATTTGCTTTCCTGACATCACCACCTTAATGAAACATGTACTTTGCTTTTTATAAAATTGGACTAGATAGTTTATTTTTGTTCAATTATTATTCTTTTTATGAAACAAAAGATATTCAGGTAATGTTATGTGTCTCTCATCTCATGATATGTTTTTATCAGGCTTGATTTTATAAGATATTAGAAATAGTAGGTCATGTTTGATATACTATATTAAGAAAGAATAATTAGTATTTTAGTATAGAATATTTTAGGATATGTTATTTATAGTATCTCTTTTTAAAGATTTATGTTGCTATAAATTATGTCATTTGTACTATATGTAAGAATGGAGTTTTAAGGAATACAATTAAGTTTTCTCATAATATTGTTTTTCTTATTTCTTGTCTCTTCTTCGTCGAAACCTAACAGGTAATTTTGCTTATCTTATTTTTGTTGTTGTTGTTTACACATACAAACTGCATTTTTCTCCTAAATTTTTCTTTTTGTATAAGAAGGAATATGTACTATGCTCTATGTGATAAATATTTTTGGATGGTTCACAAAATTTGTAAGTGTAATGCCCGAAGATAGTGAGTATGAATATAACATCTGGAGATGGCTGCTAATTAGGGGTTCTTTTCAAATGTTCAAACAAATGTGACCATTTCAAGTTACATTGCTATTGGGGCGACCCTTTTGTACTATTTGCTATTGTTTGGATTGGAATAAGTAGGTTTATGATCCTTTAAAAAAAAGTAAGAAAATAAAAAAAGTCATATGCATGATTATTACATATAGTTAAGATTTTCAAAATGTATTTGCCGATGATATGAAAGTTAATTATAGGCATGATTATCATTCCACTTTTGTATTATCTTTAGACACGCTTTGAGAATTGTGATCACTATATAAGTGTTACTTGAAACTAGAAAATATTTAAAGAAAGTAGCGAAGTGAGACATTTTTTTTTATAGTTATATGTTAAAAAATAATCACTTACTATTAAAGACGCTAATTGGATGTTTACGTGTATAATTTATCTGCTAAAAAAATTAGGTGCCTAACACATTCAGAAATAAACACTAAGTTAACACATTTCAAAAAAAAAATTGCAAATGAATTGATTGTGACACTGATGTTGTTCCAATGATGTCATGCTATTAGAAAACAGTGATTAATGAATCTTATTCACCACTTCAACTAAAAATTAATGCTCTGATTGAGAGGGTAAATTTAAGTCTAAAGAAAAGTAGAGAAAAATGAGGGTTTAAATGCCTTCATTTTTTGTGTCTCCACTATGCTTTCATTTTCAAAATGTTAATAACTTAAAATTTAAATCATAAACTTTAAAATAAAATCGTTAGATGTGATCTATGCTATTTTATCTACTTGCTCAAAAAAATTATCACATTTTAGGTTTTCTTTTTATGTGAATCAATTAGTTGAAAGATCAACGTTTAGAAATTATCACATTAGTACGTTTTTACAAGTTCTCGATGACAATCAAAATAAAGTTAAAATGTCATAATTTTTTATAAGTGTATAGATAAAATGATATAGATCATATCCAACAATTTTATTTTGACCTTTAAATTTAAATTTGAGTTATTAAAGTTATTTAAAATTGGAGACATAATGAAGGCACAAAAAATGAAGGCATTTGAACCCTCATTTTCCAATTGCATGTTTAAGGCCTATCAATACAGCACATTAATTAGAATTTGTTTGTTAGAAAATAGATAATAGACAATATATTATACATATCCTTAACATATAAAGTAATTGATCCAGAGTTTTGTGATCAAAAATGAATCTGATAATATATATTCGATCCGACCCGAATTTATTCCAGAAAAATACATATTAAAATATTTTACATTCAAATCTGAAAGGATATCGGATTAATTTAGATGGAGATTTGACAATTTTAAAACGGATATGATCGATAAGACGTGACAAATTATGGACACAAATTTAAATATTATACGTACAGTGTCTAAATACAAAATAAAAATTTGAATATTTAGATACGAATACTTGTATATGGTTTCTATAACAGATTATTTATATTACAAGGATTTCCTAATATGATAAATTGGTTAATTATATGCATTTATATTCTTATTCAGTAAATGCAGTTCGAATTCATATATCCGTTCAGCCTGTCAACATGTATTTAAATAGAAACCGTTCGATTTGCTTCATGATTTTTGTACATGTCGCTTTAATATTTGTGTTGATTAATTAAGCATGCTCTAATTATGAAATAAATCAAACATTTTTTAACGGACATCAAACCGATTTGGATTCGATACCCATCAAATATCACCCAAGAGTTTATCTTAGTGTATTGGTAAGGTGTAAGCTACCGTATGTTTTTTTTTTTCTAAAAAAAATTTGGATAAAGGTTGAAGGTCAAGCCACCCAACTATTTAATACTATTGTTATTATAACAAAAAAAATTTCTCATTTGGGTTTCGAATCCATGACCTCTTACATAAAGATCATATATGTGCATTTGCCACTAGATCAAATACTAGTTCTCATGTTTTTAAATTTTTAATTAAGTATATTCAAATTTAAGTGATTTATTTTTTTAACATTTTATGTAGTCTATAGCCCTCTCAATAAATATATTGAATTTTATTTTATGATTGAGATGACATAAGTTAAAATCTCAATCACCACAATACCACATTGTTTGTTTGTTTGTTTGTTCGGTACATAGATATAAATATAATTTAATCGCTGTCTAATTCGTATATGGGTCGTTCTGGTCCCTTCCAAAACGAACTTTATCTGAAAGCTTTAGCGTGATTTATCAAATCAATCTTTTAGCTTTATTTGTGATCCGTTTTCTTTTTGTGTGGAATTATATGCTGAAAGAGAAGCGTCAATAATTAATAGTTGCTTCTGTTTATTTATCTTTTTGTCTCAAAGTCCCTTCCAACCGAATGCTTCTCATCGGTTCGTATTTTTGTATGTAGTTGTATATAATTATATATGTACAAACATGTATATATTCTTACTGAAGTCTACTCACATGACCTTTAAATGGGATCATATACTTCCATGTTGCGGTGCCGGTGATGCATTAAATAAATACAGACGCAATAATTTAGACATAGCTTAAATATTTTAAATTCAAAACATGCTTCATGGAGAGAGATTTCAATGTAGGCTGAAAAGAAGATGCAGGAGGCCTCCAGTTTTGAGAACGTTAAATGGAATTGTTTGAATGAAATATGAAAAGATTCAAGGCATGTGAATCTTCAAAAGATTGCGGCCCAAATTGAATATAGAGCTTCAAGAAGTATCATGAACTCAGCCCAACTTAAATTTGTTTTTTTTTTTTGGTAGAAATGCTTAGTGAAACATTAATGATAAATATTTTATATTACATAGATAAATACTATATGTTATATAGATAAATATTTCTCTGACATAATTGCAATTTTCTTATGCATAAATATTTTCTTATAATTTTGAACGAAAATTTAAACTGAGAATTTTTATTCTCTATTATGTATGTATGTATGCATGCACATTATAATTTTCTTATGTATGTATACACATATATATCGATCCTTGTATTTTTTTATTGGAGATGTAATTTTGTTGGAGACCTTTAACTAAGATGCATCATGTCATGGATCATATGCATACTCCTTTTTTGATATGTTAGATCTAATACAACTAGGTATGCATAAAATTTTGATCCAAACTAGATCATAACCAAGCGTTTTGGTTTACGAATTTTGGGTCAAACTTTGATCTCATGGTTACTAAATGGTAAGGACATAACTTTTATACAAACATTGTATTGGATCTTAAGGAGTATATGTTATGTAGATCACATGGGATTGCATATGTACAAAAGGAAATATGTATATATATTGCATGAATTGAAATCTGTTATGGTATTATATGAATTCATATATAATAATCGGCCCAAGCATTGTATTGGATCTTGAGGAGTATATGTTATGTTTTATCACATGAGATTGCATGTACAAAAAGGTATGTATATATATATATATATAGATGGACTTGGGTGAGATGCGGAGTATACGCGTTTGGTGCTCCACGGTACGGTTTAGCCATTTTGAAAATTCAAACAACCGATCCGAACCGTTCATCTTGTTCTCCATATTGAAATGTGCTTGGAGACCAAATTTTACATTTTTTGGAATTTTTTTACTATTTATTAAGCAATTTTGAATGCCGCTGATCTGATGGTTCAGAAAATTTTACTGTTTTTTACTGTTCACAGCAAAACAGCAACTTTCAAAAATGCTTAATAAATAGTAAAAAATTTCCAAAAAATGTAAAAATTAGTCTCCAAGCACATTTCATTATGGATTAAACATCTAACGGTTCGGATCGGTCGTTTGGACTTTCAAAATGAAAATACGGCGTGAAGTACAAACGGCGTATACACCGCGTCTCACCCAAGTCCATCTCTCTCTCTATATATATATATATATATTGCACGAATTGTAATCTGTTAGTATTTTCTATGATTTTATATGAATTCATATATAATAATCAGTCCAACATAAGTTTAATGTATATTTTTCATATAAATAATTTAAACCATATAACATTTTTTTTAATAATTGGTTGTTATCAATTTTTATCAACTTTAAATTGCAATTTTTAGTAAAAATATATGTATATCAAAAACAATGATAAATACTTTATGTTACATGGATAAATTTTTTATGTTACATGTATAAATATTTCTCAAACATAATTACAATTTTCAATAAAACATAAGTACATCAAAGACAATGATAAATACTTCTCAAATATAATGATAAATACTTGTCAAAACAATGATAAATACTTTCGTGAACTTTGTTCTTGAACTTGTTAATAAATAATGTTTAATCAAATCAAAGTATTATCATGTTAGGGATAATAATAAATACTTCTGAGATATAATGATAAATATTTGTCAGAACAATGGTAAATGCTTTCTTGAATATCAATAAACAGATAAATAATTATTAGCGGGAATTGTTATTAAAGGATAATATAATTAATGTGGGGATTGTTATTAGATGACAGTATAATTAATGCGATGATTGTTATTAAAGTGATAGTATAATTAATGCAGTGATTGTTATTAAAGGACAGTAATTAATGTGGGGATAAATGGAAATTCTTAGCGGAATTAATGAGATAATAAAAAACAGTTAAGGAAGTTAATTTGAAGAGATAGAGTAAGGAGATAAATGAGGAGACAGGAGTGAGAAAAATGATATAATTATTCTTAAATTAAATAACCCCTGCCATCGTATCTAATTTCCTACATGTTGTTCTGCGTAAAATGCGTGACATGTATTTTGTGCACAAAATAAATAGGTTATATATCAAGGAAATAGAGAAAAGTCCGTACTTCAAAAATGAGATATATTATATTAACAGCAAAATTATTTAACAACCGTTGATAACTAATGTAATTATAAATATTTTGTATATAGTTTAGATAGATGTGTACTAAATTCATGCAATTTGAAAAATTAGTCAATCATCCATTAGGCGATTTGAAGATTTTACGGTTTAATTTTAACTTTTATGAACCCTTCATCCTTAACAAATAAATCTTCAATTACAACAAAATTTAAAATAAAAAATGGACAGGTAGGTGCACTAAAATATATTGTTGCCTCGGTTTTAGGTCATCCTTTTCTTCCATAATCACCAGAAAAATGAGAATTATGCAATTGACTTTGCCTAGGTTAATTTTTTGGAACCATTCTCCTACAAGAAAGGAATATGGATTTTGACATCATTCCCGTCATAATTAAGGTGCAAACATTTTGTGTGCTTAATTTGTTTGTAAATTTGCGGATGGCATTACATTTAATTTAATTATATGTGTTACTTGGTTCAGGCTCACAGTAGTTCCCATAATATAATTTGAGTGAAGCTTGCAAGAACTTAAGCTCATTAAACTAGTATTTTAGTGCGATATGAAAATTCATTGAATTGATTTCAAATTGAAAAGGTACCCGTCGGAATGATGTATTTATATGTTGATTTCAGATTGTAGTTCATCTAATATAAAACTAAATAAATTTCTAATTTTTTTTCTGATCGTTTAATTTTATACCGAGTGAAATTCAAAGTTAACCAATTGGGCACAAATTACAGATTGTACAGGGAGAAGCTCATTTTTCTAAAAACGGGCAGCTTATAGAGAATTTGGGCAGAAAAGGTTTAGATCTCAACCGCATATTCAGATAGAAATGCTGGAGATGCTACCCGTAATATCAATCTATAAGACTACAACTCTAACTACATCCACCTTTCACCGAGACCGGATCTCTGTAATAACTCAAATTTTGAGTTTAGATCACGACCGTCGATCACAATCCGGGCCAATCCTGCCCGAGGTGGAAAATGTGGAATGCATGGGTCTTCTTTAATATTCGTGCTAAAGCAGATCGGATGGTCCGCATCTAAACTTAAAATTTTAGTTGATACGAATCCAGTTTTGTCCATCTCCGCCTTCTCTCTCTCTCTTTGCGTCGAGGAAAAAAAGTTGCTCTTTCTCAGTAGCCATGGCGAGCAACGCTGGCGTCGGCGCTGGAGGCGGAGGCGGAGGGAAGGTATCTTTCAAGATCACACTCACCTCCGATCCCAAGCTCCCTTTCAAAGTGTAAGTGTACGCCTCCTCTCCTCTCCTTCGCTCCGTCTCTATCTCTACGGTTTCAACTCAATTGATCTGAATTGGATTTAATATCATAAAATCTAGGATTTTTCTGTTCTCTTCTGATTTGATCTGACTGATATATTGTTGATTTTGTGACTTGATCAAATCTAATTGCAGATTTAGCGTTCCGGAGGCGGCGCCATTCACTGCTGTGCTCAAATTCGCTGCTGAGGAGTTCAAGGTCCCTCCCCAGACCAGTGCTATTATAACAAATGGTACATTAGTTATAACTAGCTTCCTTTATTTTTTATTTTTTTTCAGTGTGCGATTCTTGATCTGATCTGTAGTAGTTATAACTAGCTTCCTTTATTTTTTACTTTTTTCAGTGTGTGATTCTTGATCTGATCTGTAGTTATAACTAGCTTCCTTTATTTTTTATTTTATTTGTAGAATTATAAAATTAAACCCATACTGTATTTTTCAGAAAATCTCAAAACCATTCTGAGCGCTGAATAATTAAGCAGTTGAAATAATTTTGAATTTTAAAAAACCGGTTCTCTCATAAGTCAACCCATATTTCACCTGCTGAAATGCAGCAGTCGAAACCATTTCAACAGCTGAATAATTCAGCGGTCAACCTGATATTAAACGAAATTTGTTGAGATTGATGGTATGATTATTATTTTTATGCTACCAATAAGTAAATTGGAGGAATATTGGTAAAATATATTGTGAAAGCTTCCATATAATAATGATAAACAGATAGTTTTTTTTTTTTTAAATAAGCAGCCTTGCTGCCAGTTTTCATTAATAAAAGCTCAAACAAGATTCCAGAATCCATCTTTCCATACCATATCACAAACCCAGAAAAAAAAAATACTTAACACCATCATCTAAAACTCTTTTCAAGGATATGTGTATTGTGCTCTCTATTTCAACGGAGAATTAAGGAAATATAATAAAAAAAAAAAACATCATTGATGGATCATTGCACCAACACATATCCTTGAACTGTAAACTTATAGGAGATCAAAGTTCAAATACTGATGCTAGAAATCTGGTATCCAGCACACACTTTAATCTCATGTTTTTGACAACCTTCCAGAAAAAAAAAAATAGCAAACAGAACTAAACATAAATAGTTCAGTATAACTAAACTTACATAAATGTCACTCAGCTTTTATTTTTGCATTTGAGCCATTCTTCTTTTGTGAAATGACAAATAGGATTCCTGAATAATGGTAAAAAAGACAAATCGGGTTTTAGGTACTGTGCCAAATGCTTCTTTATCGTTGCACCGGAATCAGTTTCAATTGTGAATTTTTAGTTACGCACTGTTTGCTATACCTCATTCTAATTTTGAGAAACATTTGATTATGAGCTCCTTTATAGTATGTCTATAGGTCATGCATCACATCCTCAGGTCAATTATCTATTATGTAAAGGAACATAATTCATTAAATATTTTTTATTTATGTAGGATTTAGCAAATATGTCATTGGGCTTATTTCACTTCTTGTTTTTTCATTACAGATGGCGTAGGCATTAATCCACAACAAAGTGCAGGTTAGTCCTTCAAAATCTCTAATAAAAATAGATTATACTTTGTTATCAGTTTATTGTGTATATAAGCCAATTACACAGCAAAGTCAGGTTAAACAATTGGCTTGAACTTTGGATCAAGGTTGGCAATAATTGCAGTGCAATAGCTTTTACACCTTTTCAAATTCGTATGTTTGAAAAGGCCTTGAATTTGTTGCTAAATATTTCCTTTAGAAGCTAAACTCATGGTGTAATATGTTAACATTGGTCACGTACATTTGACTTAATTAGCATTTCATGAGGTGATATTTTTCACTATTCACTAGTCATGTTTGATGCTTATCAAGCCAGCAACCATTTCTTTGTGTTCCTCTTTCTTGGTTCCTGATTTGTGCTTGAAGCATATGATTGTTGTCCACTTAGTGCATCAATAAATAGCTTTATCAACTTCTATTGTCATCCAGATATGTTCATGTTTTGTTTCTCTGAAGTAATTTCTTGTGCAGGAAATGTATTTCTAAAACATGGCTCTGAGTTGCGCCTTATACCTCGTGACAGAGTCGGAGCTTCTATTTAGAAACTTTTAGTTGTGATATAATTTGGATGGTGTATTTCTTTATTTGGATGGCATGAAGAAACTAACATAATTGTGTAGTGGTAATAATTATGGCTCATAAGTACCTGTGAGAAGTGGATTTCAGGTCCTAGCATTAATGTATTAACATCTTTTGCATCAGTTTATAGATAAATCGTTAGATGAATATGCGAGAAATATTGGTTCCTGATATTTATTGTGATGTTGTTGATGGTTCTGTCATTTACCCAATTTTTCAAAGACAAGGTGTTGATGTTATGTTGTAGTGTCTATGTTATATCCAATAATTATTTGATGTATGGCTCAGATTCTGTCAAACCTCCTGGCAGTGAACAATTGCCTATCCATAAGTACATGATAAATCACCATGATATATTTTTCTGGCAGTGAAACAATTGCCTGGAAAAGAATATTTTCCTGGGAAAAATAGAAAAACTCGTTTGTTTTTTCGAAAAAAGTCCCTATACTGCTATACAGAAGAATATTTTTGTTAGCGAAACTTTGAATTCTCTCCAGCTTTGAAATGAATAGGGATTTGTTAGATGGAAAACCCTTATGAGTGCTTTAAAATTAAAACTCTTATATTCCTTTTTTTTCTTTATTAGGACATCTTATATTGAAAATTCCTAGTGACTACAAGTCTTGATATATTGTAGCTGATTAATTTTGGTAATCATCTGATGTTATATATCATACAAGTATACAACTGGTGACATGAAAATCTTTTAGGCTTACTATACAATGATATGTTTGAATGATGTCGGTGTCGTTTTTAAGTTTTTGTGGATCCACTAGTATGAGTGTAAAACAATGATACAATCTTTTTAATGAAATAATAAAGTTTCAAATTTCAGGTGGGAACCTATAAATACAATTAGGGTCTGTTCAGCTGCTTTCCACAAAATACTGTTCATGTGAAAAAAAAAAAAAATTCACTCAAACTGAATTTTTTTTTTCATATGAACAGTAAATTTCAATTCAAAAATTTCCTATTTCCTATTCCCATTCCCATTGTGCAGCCAAAATAGTCAATGTACCGACCGACCCAACTGAGATTTTCACTAGCCTGGGGAACCTATACAATTAATTTAGCTATCAATCTATTCAAGGGTGTACCAATATACTAGTCAAGTAAAATAAAAACTATGAAGTAGCATAAAAAAGTGAGAGAGTCATCCGAAAGAAAATTACTAAAAGTATGTAACAACAGTACTAAAACCTAGATCATAGTCACAACACAAACAAAATTACAATGTTTAAAGAAGAGTTGTGGAACCCAAATCGTGATCTCCAGACATGTAAAGGTACAAAACAATTCATCGTTACAACACTCTTTGGAGATAAAGTCATACCAAATAACAAGGCATGTAAACCCAACAATGTCCCTCTCTATTGTTGCCCAGACTAGCAAGCTTATCCCCTTTGCCCGTGCTCAAATCAAGTGACACAAAACTTTTATTTCCCGCAGGCATAAAGATAATTTCTCAGGATGAAATGCAAAATGCCCGGAGTGCATAATGCGATGGATACAAAAATCACCGAGATTACCTATGGGAACTGAATAAATTGCATCAAGGCTCAGTTGGTACTTTAAGGTCCACTCATGTCTAGTGTAGCTCTCAAGAACCCAAATAAAAAACTTTTTCTCGTGGCACATAGACATACAATGTAAACCCCTCAGGACTGTCCAATTTCAATCATAGCACGGTTTTCCAGATTTGGCGGGCGGATTACTTCAAAGGAATAATTGTTCAGATCAACGCTCAGGATTTCATCTTAAGTTGCTAAGCGATTAATCCTCCCATCAATAAAAGTTCCCTTGCAATACTGGTTGATTCTCACATCAGACACCAACCATTCCATTTGCGATGTTTGCACTTGCCACGCTCAAAAGAGAGAATGTCAATGAAGTTAACTTTGTCATTAGACCCACCTGTGAATTTAATTACGTGAAACAGATGGGACACTTGAGGATCAAAAGCCAATGAAAAAGCTTGATCATGTGGTTTATGGGATCATAAGGTGAATAGAGTCCAGGTTGCCGGGTTATAGGCATGTACATCATATGTGCAGTCAGATTTCTTGGGAAAGGCTTCGACAAGGAGAAGCCCGTTACAGCAATCTAGTATATTCAAACGGTCTTGAAATGAGAAGGTACTGATCATTCCGTCAACCTCCACCTTGTTGATGCTACATGATAACTTCACAAAGCCAGCACCATATCCTTGGTTGTAGAAAAAACCGCTCACAATCAGTTGCAAGTGCTGGCAGCATCATAGAAGAGGGAGAGCCAGGTTTTGCAGACACTTTTGTAGCAAAAGAAGATTTTAAGTGGCAGCCAAGAGAGGATCTCCACCATCAACACATCTGGAAGTTTGTTGAACAATGATGTTTGTAGTTTGTTCCTTTGAATGTTATTTCCCCTCTTGTGCTGAACTGAGGCAGGGTCCCTTGGCCCTGCAAAGATACAACAGATTTTAAGGAAAAAATGTATTAGAATTTATGTTATTGTATAAACCAATTAATAACAGATTCAGTTTGACTCAAATTTGTGTAATTGAAAAACTACCCTTGATCAGATAGACATATCAAAATCTGTTAAATTGGACAGTAAGTGATTATTTTAAGAAGAATGGGTATTTTGAAGTTGGCCTGAGAATTCCTTATTTTCGGAAACACAAAAACTCTGCTATTGATTTTTACTCAATTTTAATGCCAATTTTTCTTATTGAGGAAAGACAATCATCCATGTAGTTATGCTAATTTATTATAATATATGGCACTCAAAATGCTTCAAAAGCACTAAAAAATGGTTCTAACAGGTACTGGTACCAATTCTGCAAGTACCATACAGTAATAGACCCATCATATTTCTTCTCAATGAAAAAAGATAAAAGGTGTAGCACACCCTAACCTTCTCTCTTCGTCTGACAGAGTGTGGGGTTGTTCCTGTTCCGGATCCGCTTCAACCGTCGATGCTCGGTGAAAAACATTTAACCTCAGCGATGGATAAGAGGGGATAGACGGTGATGGATGAAAGGAATAGAGCAGGAAACACTGAACTGCTTGGTTCACAGAATTTTAAATAAAAGACAGAATCTGACACAAGCTAGACCCAACTGTTGCAAGGCATAGATTACAAGCGCTATGTACACAACTAAACACCGACCTACGAAATTTAGTGAGTTGTAAGGGTTGATTTGCAAGTTGAGGTACATTTGCAAAAAGCCGAAAACTAAAAGCGCTGAAAAAAATTGAGGTGGTTGTAGTCCAATATGAAGAGCGAGGAGGCTTTACCTTGAAAAAAGAAGCCATTGGAGGCACAAAGAGAGATTGATTCGGCGAGTCAGGAATGCACTAGGTTTAGAAAAAACGAAAGAGAGCTGCGTTTGAGGTCTTGACAGTTGCTGTCAAGCTTTCCAAAAAAAAAAAAAAAACAGAGAGCGAAAGAGTGAGAGGCAAACAGGAGATAAGCTCGGCCCATATACTCGGCCTTCTTAGGTTTTAAATATTTTGAGGCCGAGTTTGGGCTCCACACGAATTATCAACAGCTCCTTTTGACCCAATTAGTTAGTCATTTCATGGTCAGGTCCGGCTCATAACAAAATAAGAAAGGAAAAGAAAAGATAATGTTGTTTGTATACTAATTAGGGTAAATTTAGGTCAGTAAACTTTGCTCTTTGTCATAAATTAGTCATTCAAGTTTGATTTATCTTCAACTAGTCTCTAAATTTTATATTTATTCCGATTTAATTACTCCATCACTTTTTCTATCCAAAAAACTAATGGAATCCAACGTCATACTCAAATAACACAATTTTTCACTTTTTTTAACTTGTGTGGTTTTTTTTTTTTATAATTAAAGTTCATTTCACTCCACTATTCTAATTTTCTCTGCCATTTATATACTATTTTTCTATTTATTTGCAAATGAAACTAAAATCTGATGATCTATAATAATCTCACTTTTTTGCGCATTATTGTTTCCCTCCAGGTATTTACTGACCCTTGTGCTACTTTTTTTTTTTTAATTCTGTCGTTGTAATGCTTAGAAGCAATATTTATGGCACGATAGATTGGGTTATCTAAGAAATATAATAATGAGGAGAATAATTGAAAGTGCATGTCTATTGGAATTACGGCAGAATATCTAGTGGCCCATGTTCATACACAAAACAGTCTGGCAGAATCGTTGATTAAAATATTACAATTAATTACTATGAGGTCTAGTTTACTGTCTTCCGTATGGGGACATGCCATATTACATGCTGCTGCACTAATTAGATTAAGACCAACTACTGATCATAAATATTCCCCATTACAATTGGTCTTTAGAAGAACCAAATTTGTCCCATTTAAAGATATTTGGTTGTGATGTATATGTTCTAATTTCTCCTCCACAACGCACAAAAATGAGACCTCAAAAAATGTTGGGAATTTATATTGGTTTCAACTCTCATTCTATTATTAAATATATAGAACCATTAACAGGAAATGCTTTTACAGCAATATTTGCTGATTGTCATTTTAATAAATCAATATTCCCAAATTTAGGAGAAGATAAACAAAAGCTGAATAAACACGTAACTTGGAATTCATCGTTATCTTATCTTAACTCCTGAAATGGTCAATGTGAACTTGAAGTTCAAAAGACCATAAATTTGTAAAGAATTGCAAATGAATTGTCTGATTCATTCATAGATACGAATAGAGTTACTAAATTACATATTCCATATATAAACGCACCTGCTCGAATTGACATTATAAAAATATCTAATGAATCTAATGTGCATAGAAAACGTGAAAGACCACTTGATTCTGAGGATATAAATCCACGTAAAAGGAAAGAGTAGAATAAAGCAGTTGTTTTAACCCCAGAAGAGGTTGATGGTAAAACTCATGAAGAAGCCAATAAAACTCCAAAAGAGGTTGACAGTAAAACTCCTGAAGAAATATATAAAATCCAAAAGAGATTAATAGTAGAACTCCTGAAGAAGTTGATAAAATCCCAGAAGAGGTTGATGAAGTTTCAAAAGAAACTCAAGTACCAAATGATTATGAGATTTCTATAAATTATGTAATAAGTAATACTATATTAAATAGAAATAAAGCACATGTTGATGAAATCTTTGCATTCGCTATGGCAAGCGATGTTATAAACAAAGAATATAATGTACCAAAAACTCTGAAAAAGTGTAGACATAGAAATAATTGGCCTAAATGGAAATATATCATACAAGCATAATTAAGTTCATTAGACAAACGGCAAGTATTTGGACATGTAGTCCAAACGCCCAAAGATGTTAATTCTGTATGTTACAAATGGGTATTTGTCATAAAAAATAAGAAAAATAAGACTGTGAGATATAAAGCAAGGCTTTACACAAATACTGGAGTCGATTATAAAGAAACGTATTCATCTGTAGTGGATAGAATAACTCTTAGGTTTCTAATAAGTCTCACAATTGTAGAAAATCTAAAAATGCGACATATGGATGTTGTAATAACCTATTTATATGATTCACTTAACAGTGACATATACATAAAAGTCCCAGATTTATTGAAAATACCTGAAGCATATAAGTCAACATCTAGAGAGATGTACTATATAAAATTAAGAAAATCTTTATACGAACTAAAACAATCTAGTCAAATATGGTATAATCGATTGAGTGAGTATTTTCTAAAAGAATGATATAAAAATAATATAATTAGTCCATGTGTTTTCATTAAAAGATCAAATCTAGGTTTTACAATCATTGCAGTGTATGTTAATGATTTAAACATTATTGGATCTACTAAAGACATTAAGAATACTGCAAAATTGTTGAAGAATGAGTTTGAAATGAAATACCTTAGTGTCATAGTAACCAGATACGGGGTTTTATTCGCAAATAAAATGCTTGTATGAGGTTACCGCACCGAATAGCGAACTATTTGGTTGACCGAACATTTGACCGAATAAAACGTGAATTTTACGAATAAAACACAGATTTTAAGAATAAAATGCGAATTTCACGAATCATTCACGTTTTACATAATACTTTAAAAAAATTATTTTTTGGGCCACTACCAGCAGGCCACGAGTCTCCTTGAAAAGATGACTCTTTGACCAAGTTCAAGTGGTACCTATCCCTTATGCACTCAACCTTGTTTTATAGAAACCAGACAAGGTATTTGCTCCCAGTTTTTATGGGCTTGTTTATTTGATAGGCCTAATTTTATATAAACGGAAGTTCAAAAGTCCAAAATTTTAATATCATATATTAATGGGTCTAATTTCTGATATAAACTCAATTTATAATTCCGAATTATTCTCGAATTATACCCGAATTATATCTGAATTATACCCAAATTATACTGATTTGGTGTTTACAAAAATGAATTATTTTTGAATTATACCTGAATCATGAATTTTTTACTCTGCCAAACCTTTCTCGAACTATTAAGTTGTCACTATGCTTGGTGTAACAATATTTTGTCTCAACTTGCAGATCGAACATCTAAAGAATGAAATATTTATCCATCAATCAAATTATGTTGAAAAAATATTAAAGAGATTCATGATGCGTCCAAAGGGTATGGTGCAAAGTTTTAGTACAATGATGTACTTTTTAAACCTTTAACACACGTTGAGTTGAATTGCAAGTGCACAATTCTTATCAAAGTAGTATTTTAGGTATCGATCCACAGGGAGTACGATAAAAACTTAGTTCAAACTTTAGTAATAAATTTCAGAAAATAAAATAAAGTAAAGTGCAATAAAAGCAAATTGGGGGGGGGGGGTTTGTTCTAACAATTCCTAAATTTGGGTTCAATACCCGAATAAAGAGTTTAAAACAATAAAAGTAAATGAATGAAAGAAATATTGGTTTGCTTTCTAGATGAGAAGATCTAGGGGTATTCGGTCTACAATCCTTTGATAACTCTATTAATTCGGTATTTGTTTGAATTCATGTATGATTTGACGAGGTTTCTAACCTAATATGTTATTAAGGGTTACTTTCGTAAATTAATAACGTGCCTAGGTAATTCGGACTTCTCGATTAGGTTCCTCACCTGATAAGCATAAATTATATACACATTTAATCTAGGTTTTATTATAAAAACAACCCCAAATATCTTGTATTTTTAATATAAAGTGATTTAAATATACCTAGAATCAAGTTACTACGGTTGTTTGGCTTTTCATTGCAGGAAATGATGAAAAATGGCGAAAATACACACCAGTGCGGATCAAACCACCCGCAGTGCGGGTTAGCCCAGCCGCACTGAGGACTTAGTCGCATTTCCAACATCCAAGTGCTGCGCAGGAATTTTCCCGAGCCTAGTGCGGATGAAGTTCCACTCGCAGTGCGGATGAGCCCAGCCGCACTCAATACTTAGCCGATTTCAGAACATGTTTGAAAAGCAGAATCCACCCGCAGTGCGGATCAGCCATCCGCACTGTCATCCGCATCCAACTAATTCGCACAAGTTAAATAAGGAAACTTAGAGCCAATGCGGATGAGACCACCCGCAGTGCGGATCAGCCATCCGCACTGGAGCCGCAGAAATACCAAATTTACACGGTTTCAACACGGGTTCTATTTTTGGCACTTCATGGACGTGTGTTACAGTTAAATATGGACAGGGAATCCTGGGAAACAATCCAAATATAACACCCACTAACTCCACTTTCTAGGCTCTTAATTGGGCATGGTCTTTGGCTATAAAAGGGGGTGTTCATTCTCCATTCAGATGATCCTCATTCTTTCATTCTCTCTCTACACACACACACGATACTTAGCGATAAATTCTGGAGAAAGGAAAGCTTTCAAGCAAGGGGAAGAAGGGTTTCCTGAGCAAGAAGTCGGCAAGATAGAGGTTTTTGATTTGTCAAAGGGTGTAATTACTTCCTTTATTTCATTTCTCTTACTTTTGCCAATTTTTGTAATGGATCTCTCCATGAGGGAGTAGATCTCTCTCTAGGGGTTTAGGTCAATGCATGAACTTGTTTAATTCTATTTTATTCGGTTATTTGTTTTTATTATGATTGTTTTATGGGATTTGATGTTAATTTCTGTGATTTAATAATTTGTGTTAATTACATAGTTAGTACTTGAATTGTAGTATCCCGTTTTGGATTCGAAAGAACCAAAATTGACTGTGATCAATAGGATAGTACCAAATTATGAATGCAAATACCCTAGGTTTAGGTTAAGATTGTAACCAATTTAATCTAAACCGGAACTATAGAAATTAAGGTTAGGAACTTGGTGAGGAACCTAAACGAGAAGCCAAATCCTAATTAGGACATCTCAATTCGAATCGGTTATTGGTATGATGGACTTAATTGCGAAGTACGAATATTTGAGGAGAAGAGAGACTACAAGCGCTCAATGGGTCTAGGTAGCTAGGGTGAGGAACCTAATCGAGAAGTCCGAATTACCTAGGCACGTTATTAATTTACGAAAGTAACCCTTAATAACATATTAGGTTAGAAACCTCGTCAAATCATACATGAATTCAAACAAATACCGAATTAATAGAGTTATCAAGGGATTGTAGACCGAATACCCCTAGATCTTCTCATCTAGAAAGCAAACCAGTTTTTCTTTCATTCATTTACTTTTATTGTTTTAAACTCTTTATTCGGGTATTGAACCCAAACTTAGGAATTGTTAGAACAACCCCCCAATTTACTTTTATTGCACTTTACTTTATTTTATTTTCTGAAATTTACTACTAAAGTTTAAACATAGTAATTAAACATTCTCCCTGTGGATCGATACCTCAAATACTACTTTGATAGAATTGTGCACTTGCAATTTAACTCAAACGCGTGTTAAAGGTTTAAAAGGTACATCTTATTGTACTGAAACTTTGTGCATACGCTTTTGCGCGCATCATCACCCTAGCTACCTAGACCCATTGAGCGCTTGTAGTCTCTCTTCTCCTCAAATATTCGTACTTCGCAATTAAGTCCATCATACCAATAACCGATTCGAATTGAGATGTCCTAATTAGGATTTGGCTTCTCGTTTAGGTTCCTCACCAAGTTCCTAACCTTAATTTCTATAGTTCCGGTTTAGATTAAATTGGTTACAATCTTAACCTAAACCTAGGGTATTTGCATTCATAATTTGGTACTATCCTATTGATCACAGTCAATTTTGGTTCTTTCGAATCCAAAACGGGATACTACAATTCAAGTACTAACTATGTAATTAACACAAATTATTAAATCACAGAAATTAACATCAAATCCCATAAAACAATCATAATAAAAACAAATAACCGAATAAAATAGAATTAAACAAGTTCATGCATTGACCTAAACTCCTAGAGAGAGATCTACTCCCTCATGGAGAGATCCATTACAAAAATTGGCAAAGTAAGAAATGAAATAAAGGAAGTAATTACACCCTTTGACAAATTAAAAACCTCTATCTTGCCGACTTCTTGCTCAGGAAACCCTTCTTCTCCTTGCTTGAAAGCTTTCCTTTCTCCAGAATTTCTCGCTAAGTATTGTGTGTGTGTGTAGATAGAGAATGAAAGAATCAGGGATCCCCCGAATGGAGAATGAACACCCCCTTTTATAGCCAAAGACCATGCCCAATTAAGAACCTAGAAAGTGGAATTAGTGGGTGTTATATTTGGATTGTTTCCCAGGATTCCCTGTCCACATTTAACTGTAACACACGTCCATGAAGTGCCAAAAATAGAACCCGTGTTGAAACTGTGTAAATTTGGCATTTCTGCGGCTCCAGTGCGGATGGTCTCATCCGCACTGCGGGTGGTTGATACCACCTTATTAGACCTATTATTTCGACTTGTTTCCATACAAAAATCTGTGTTTTGAACCAACAAATAGTGCCTTTTACATTGAATATCCATAAAATGTGGTACTGCTTTGTTTTGGTTCTTACTTTGCAGGAATCAGGTGAAATCGGGCAAAATCAGGCAATTAACTGACTTCAGGAAGATTTGATGCGAGTCGCATCACTCATGATGAGAGTCGCATCAAAAGCCAAAGCGACCTGCGATGCGACCTTCATTCCAGCCATTGCGACCCATATGATGCGAGTCGCATCCTCCTTGAAGCGAGTCGCATCACCGCCGAATTCAAATTCAGCCCGATAAGCCCAAGTCAGATCCATTCCATTGCCTATATAAGCAGGTCCTTGGCCAGAATTTCGGGAGTTTTTTCCCTCTACATTCCAGATCACTTAGAGAGCAGAGATCAAGAGAGAAGAGAGAGATTGGAGATTGCTTGGAAGAGGATCACTTGGAGAAGAAGAGAAGATTGCAAGATCATCTCCAATCCACCTTGGATCTTCGAGCTTTATCATGATCTGCTTATTCTCTCTCTCTTTTATGCTTTCTTTTACCATGTTTGAGTAGATCATTAGTTCATAGGGTTAGGATGTAGTCTCTAAACTTTGTCTTTGAATTGCATGTTGTTTTGATCTAAGTTTGAGCTTGTGTGATTCTTTGTTTGAGTATTCATTTGATTGCTTGATCTTGATTGCTTGATTGATTCTTGATTGTCTACTGTTAGATGTCTATAGTATCTCTTCTAGTAATTTGACCTTGATGTATCTTGAAATTGTGATTGAGTATTTGAGGTAGATTTAAGATCAATAGTAGTCGAGAGATGAACTTTCCATTATAGAAAGGTTATGGATACCTCTAATAAACCAGACAATCAATTTAGGTTAGACACCAGTAGGTGAGAGCTACAGGTTGAAGCCTCGCACAAGAAATCAACTTAGATACGAACACATGTCAGCTCAGCTCGAGGACAATGCGACCCGCATCAGAGATAATGCGAGTCGCATCATAAGGGTCGCATCAAAGATGATGCGAGTCGTATGATAGGTCTAGAGAAGGCAAATTTTGAGATGAAACCTGAAACCCTGGGAACGCCTTTTATCATTGTTCAAAACCAAAACCTTTAATTGCTTTCATTCACTATTAATTGAATCGTCACTTGAAATTAGAAAATATAAACAAACCAAACACAACTTTTCACACTTCTAGTACCTAACTCGGATTAGTAAGAATTTAGAATCGAATTGGACCGCCCCTGAGGATCGATACCTGATATACTATACGATTAGGACTGTGCACTTGCAGTTTTAGTCGAGAGTAGACTTAAGGTTTAAACTGGTACAGCTCGCTGTACCTGAAACTTTGTAGCGTACTTTCACGCGAACAGTGGTCTCATCCGCATTGGCTCTAAGTTTCCTTATTTAACTTATGCGAATTAGTTGAATGCGGATGACAGTGCGAATGGCTGATCCGCACTGCGGGTGGATTCTGCTTTTCAAACATGTTCTGAAATCGGCTAAGTATTGAGTGCGGCTGGGCTCATCCGCACTGTGGGTGGAACTTCATCCGCACTAGGCTCGGGAAAATTCCTACGCAGCGCTTGGATGTTGGAAATGTGACTAAGTCCTCAGTGCGGCTGGGCTGACCCGCACTGCGGGTATTTTGATCCGCACTGGTGGGTATTTTTGCCATTTTTCATTATTTCCTGCAATGAAAAGCCAAACAACCGTAGTAACTTGATTCTAGGTATATTTAAATCACTTTATATTAAAAATACAAGATATTTGGGGTTGTTTTTATAATAAAACCTAGATTAAATGTGTATATAATTTATGCTTATCAAAATTCCCCAAGCTTGAACTTTGCTTGTCCTCAAGCAATATTTAAACTTGGACTACAATTCAATCTTTAATTTAAGCCTCATATCAAGTATTCATTTCTTCCAAAAAAATTTCGAAAAATTTGTATGATCTTGATAAATTTAAATATCTCAATATAAATTTTTACAAATCTAAAGTTCAACCCTTGGCTAATTATATTTCACCCCAAATTTGATTACTCTAACTCTCATTTCTTTAAAGACTTAGAATTTTTCAACTTTGGGTATCTAAATTTTATACAAAAAAATGCACTCTTATTTGTGAAATTCTTTTAAAAATCCCCCAAGCTTGGATCCAACTTAGATTAGAAAGTCACGGACTTCGTGTGTTGATATTTGCAAAATTTCATTTTCTTTTGTTGCTTTTATTTTTATGACACTATAATTCTTTATCCTTAGTACAAAACCGGTTAGTTATAGGTAGCTAATCCATACCCAACCGTTTTAATTCAAAAGTGCATTTGCATTGCTCTTGGTTCAACCCTTCCATGATACGAACTCACATGTTTAGTGCGAACCCGGTCACTTTATCGGACAAACTAGCGGAGCAAAGTGTCAATAATTCATTGCTATAAGTACGTCATGTCGCCGTAACATAAGCAAGCGGAATTTCTTTTCTAAATTTAAAATTTTAAACAATTTCTCAATATTTTTGCAAAATATCATGAATATACACATCCGTAGGTATTAATTCATACCTATGGATATCCCGATCTTTCTAAATTTGTTTTCCACATATAAGGTGTATTTTCAAAAACAAATTTAAATCCCTAAGTTTTCATTTTCGTAAACCTTTATTTCCACAAAGTTTTTCACCAAATTATGTGGTTATTTTCAATCACTCCAAGGGTATTCCTAAAAACTTATAAAAATTCACACTAAAATTTCTAATGTTTTATCAATCACTCAAATTTATTGATGCGTCCAAAGGGTATGGTGCAAAGTTTCAGTACAATGATGTACTTTTTAAACCTTTAACACACGTTTGAGTTAAATTGCAAGTGCACAATTTTATCAAAGTAGTATTTGAGGTATCGATTCATAGGGAGTAGGATAAAAACTTAGTTTAAACTTTAGTAATAAATTTCAGAAAAATAAAATAAAGTAAAGTGCAATAAAAGTAAATTGGGGGGGCTTCTTCTAACAATTCCTAGATTTGGGTTCAATACCCGAATAGAGAGTTTAAAACTATAGAAGTAAATGAAAGTAAAAGAAAGGAATTGGTTTGCTTTTATGATGAGAAGATCTAGGGGTATTCGGTCTACAATCCCTTGCTAACTCTATTAATTCGGTATTTGTTTGAATTCATGTATGATTTGACGAGGTTTCTAACCTAATATGTTATTAAGGGTTACTTTCGTAAATTAACAACGTGCCTAGGTAATTCGAACTTCTCGATTAGGTTCCTCACCCTAGTTACCTAGACCCATTGAGCGCTTGTAGTCTTTCTTCTCCTCAAATATTGGTACTTCGCAATTAAGTCCATCATACCAATACCCGATTCAAAGTGAGATGTCCTAATTAGGGTTTGACTTCTCGATTAGGTTCTTCACCAAATTCCTAACCTTAATTTCTATAGTTCCGGCTTAGATTAAATTGGTTACAATCTTAATCTAAACCTAGGGTATTTGCATTCATAATTTGGTACTATCCTATTGATCACAGTCAATTTTGGGTTCTTTCGAATCCAAAACGGGATACTACAATTCAAGTACTAACTATGTGATTAACACAAATGATTAAATCACAGAAATTAACATCAAATTCCACAAAACAATCATAATAAAAACAAATAACCGAATAAAATAGAATTAAACAAGTTCATGCATTGACCTAAACCCCTAGAGAGAGAACTACTCCCTCATGGAGAGATCCATTACAAAAGTTGGCAAAGTAAGAAGAAATGAAATAAAGGAAGTAATTACACCCTTTTTTGAATCAAGACCCTCTATCTTGCCGACTTCTTGCTCAGGAAACCCTTCTTCTCCTTGCTTGAAAGCTTTCCTTTCTCCAGAATTTAATGCTAAGTGTGTAGAGAGAGAGTGAAAGAATCCGGGCTCTTGAATGGAGAGTGAACCCCCTCTTTTATAGCCAAGGATCATGTCCAATTCAGAGCCTAGAAAGTGGAGTTAGTGGGCGCTATATTTGGATTGTTTCCCAGGATTCTCTGTCCACATTTAATTGCAATACACGTCCATGAGGTGCCAAAAATAGAAAAACTGTCAAAACCGTGCAATTTTTGGCTTTCTGCGGGTCCAGTGCGGCTTACCCAATCCGCAGTGTGGGTTGTTTAATCCGCACTGGCTCCAAGTTTCCTTATTTAGCTCCTGTGAATTAGTTGAATGCGGATTGCAGTGCGGATTTCTGACCCGCACTGCGGGTTAAAACTACTTCTCTGAAGTCTCTGAAATCGGCTAAGTGTTGAGTGCGGCTTGACTAATCCGCACTGCGGGTTGATATCAATTCGCACTACGCTCGGACTTTTTCCTGTGCAATGCTTGGATGTTGGAAATGTGGCTAAGTACTCAGTGCGGCTTACCCAATCCGCACTGCGGGTAGATTGATCCGCACTGAGGGTAGATTTTCGCCATTTTTCATCATTTCCTGCAATGAAAAGCCAAACAACCGAAGTAACTTGATTCTAGGTGTATTTAATGTTAGTTTGTAATAATCTAGAAGTCAATAATACGATAAATTAATCATAAAGCTTTGTTCATGAATTGAATGTTTATTTATATATCATTTTGTTGCCTTGAGTATTATTGCATTTGTGGATCATTTCGAGTTCATGACTGAAATTGTGAAACTCCATAATATAGATGATATATACTCTTAAAAGGTCACTGACCAAGGTAATTAGCAGGAACACTAATTACCGCTATAAGGTTAGTATGTGGATTAAAAGATGGTTAAGTTTTACAAACCACCTGACACGAGATGTCATTTTAATCACATAGATACATGTTCTAGGAACATGGTATTTGACAGACCCCGAATGAAACATTGAATAGAATTGTGTTCGTGTCATTAATGTTTTCATTCAGTGTCAAAGTTCTACAGTATGAGGTATTTATCGTTCCCACTAAGAAATTTATATGAGTAAGTGTTATCTAACGCTATCCGTAAAAAGCAGTCATAATTGTAGCATTTCCATATATATAGCTTAGTTGAGGAAGTGATAGTCTACCAAGAATACTACTTTGTCCCTCGTATCTCTATACGAGCTATAGCATCACTGGGCCCCTTGGTAGAGTTAGATTATCTGCATGCAGTATAATTACAAGAGTAATTATATTTGATAATCTACTCAAGATCAAGAAAAGATACAGTTAACAAGGATGACACATATCTACCTTAAAACTGATCTGATAGCTATGAGACAGAAGAACTGACACAAGTAAATTGTTTACTGGATCGTGATATTGTACAGTACAGCATCATCTGTGTAATTGGATGGTCATGATGTGTTGCCAGATGCCACCCATGACTAACAGAAGTTAAAACAGTTTTAACTCTGTTTACCAACATAACACAGATCCTATTGGGTCACACCATATAGGAGCTACTCGGAGAATCTTACTGATTAATTATAAATTGATTATAATTAATATTAAGATGGTTATAATTAATTATACGTGATATAATTAAATTATAAATGTCATTTAGAATGACAAGCAGAAACAACGGTTAATTTATAAACGTACACGTTACGTTGTATAAAAGTTACCGAACAACAACCGAAACCGAACCGTGAGAAATATAATTGTTTAGAACAATTATATATATATAATTTTGATTTAGATTTTAAATATTAATTATGGTTTTAATTTTAGGCTAACCTAGCAAATTAAAACTTTAATTAAAAATTGAAATCCAAAGATTCAAAATATAAATCAAATTCATTTGCATGTCGCCGAATCAAATATATACATTTCTATATATATATATATATATATATATATATATATATAAGTCTGGATGTCGGCAAAGAAAAAAAAAAAAAGGGAATGCATGTCGGCAATAGTAGCAAAAATGAATTTGATTTTGTCATTTGATTAGAACCGCCATTCTAATGGCAAATTTTTGTAATTAGGCCAAATGCCAAGGGCATTTTGGTCATTTGCAAAACCACCACATTTGCCTATAAATAGAAGGGTAGGGGTAGAGAGAAAATCACTAATTCACGTGTTAATCTGATTACTTTGTTAATCGGTTTTTTCTCTCTTCCTTGATTTCGGTTATTTCGAGATTAGGAAAATAATATATTTTGCGAAATCCCGCGGTTTAGCTTTTAAAGCGATACCAAGTAACCTCGGGACACAAATATATTTATTTCGTCCTTTTTCTCGGTGAATAGTGTTTCAGCAGAATTCCGCGGTTTACGGTATTTCTGGCAGAAGAAATAAACCGCTCTCCGGTTAGTCCTGGTGGATAACCGATAGAGGTATCACACGTGTGATACTACGAGTCGAT